>CAUYRT010084714.1:0-17393 GCA_963574885.1 Lepilemur ruficaudatus
CATGCCTGTAGTCCCAGCTACTCGGGAGGCTGAGGCAGAAGGATCGCTTGAGCCCAGGAGTTTGAGGTTGCTGTGAGCTAGGCTGACGCCATGGCACTCACTCTAGCCCGGGCAACAGAGCGAGACTCTGTCTCAAAAAAAAAAAAAAGAAATGTCTCAAATCCCGTGGGTGCCTAAGTTTAAGCAACTTTCTGCTTGTCTTTGCTTTGTTGAACTGTTAGGTGACTTTCTGACTATTCTTCTTTAAGGAAATTGTTGACTCCCTATTTTCCCCTTTGATTAAATCTTTTATATTAATAACAGTGACTCCTTTTAACCTTTTCTGAAAGGGATTTCTTCAGTTTCTCTAGTGTCATTATTAAAATTTGTAAATTTTCCTTGGAGTCCTGAGCAAAGGATTAAGCCATGTGTTTTTCCAGTCCAGCTTTTTTTTTTTTTTTTTTTGGTGTTTATTTTGGGGGTTTTTTGTTTTGTTTTTTTAGAGACAGGATCTCTGTCACCCAGGCTGGAGTGCAGTGGCACGAACATAGCTCACTGCAGCTTCAAACTCCTAGGCTCAAGTGATCCTCCCCTCTCAGCCTCCTGAGTAGCTGGAATTAAAATTTAAATTTAAAAATTTTTTAATTTTTTTTTAAAGATAGGGTATTTCTATGTTTCCCAGGCTGGTTTTGGAACTCCTGGCCTCAAACCAATCCTCCTGCCTCAGTATCCGGAGTAGTTGAGATTACAGGCCTACAGGTGCAAGCCAGCCAGCATGTCACGACACCCAGCTTTTGTTACATCTGCATTTTCTTGTTCTTGTTGACTGGTTCAAGCTGACTAGTATTTTAGATAAGATCTGGACTAAATCCTGACATGGACTGTCAAGCTCATTGCCTCTTACAGACTCTGGACATTATATGTGGACATGCACTTGCCAGCAAAGAAGGACAAGTGTCCTTTTGTGAAACTAACTTGCTCTGTCTTCTAAATCAGTGTGCAGACTTGGACCTACTAATCAGTTTTAATAGTCTGCAGTCTTACTGCTTTTTCTGTACCTTTTATTCATTCTAAATGGTTAACTGTTGGAATTCTGGACAGAATAGAGCCCCTAAAGCAGAAATATCATGACAGTTTTCGGCAAAGGAAGACGTCTTTAAGGACACGTGGCTGGGTAGATCTCTCACTCTAAACCTATTGTGGAGTAAGTCTTTCCAGGATGGGCCTAGGGTGTCTGAGGAGCACCACGGAGTAAAACTAGCAGGCTTCTCTTAGCAAGTGATAATGAACCTCTAATTGAGCTTGTATATTCTTTCTAGGTTCTACTTGGGGAGTCCCCATTAGCTTCAACCCTAGGCAACCACTAAACTACTTTCTATTTCCATAGGTTTACCTATTATAGATATTTATATAAATGGAATCATATAATATGTGTTCCTTTGTGACTGGCTTTTATTTAGCATAGTGTTTTCAGGGTTCATCCTTGTTGTATCATGTGTCAGTACTTCATGGCTTTTTATTACTGAATAGTATTTCATTGTGTGGCCATACTGCATGGCCAGATCTTTGGCTTAGCTAGGGTTGTTTTGTTAATCAAAAACTAATGAAGGCCGGGTGTGGTGGCTCATGCCTGTAATCCTAGCACTCTGGGAGGCCGAGGCGGGAGGATCACTCAAGGTCAGAAGTTGGAAACCAGCCTGAGCAAGAGCAAGACCCCGTCTCTACTAAAAATAGAAAGAAACTAATTGGCCAACTAAAAATATATAGAAAAAACTAGCTGGGCATGGTGGCTCATGCCTGTAGTCCCAGCTACTCAGGAGGCTGAGATAGGAGGATTGTTGCTTGAGCCCAGGAGTTTGAGGTTGCTGTGAGCTAGGCTGACGCCACAGCACTGCTAGCTAGGGAAGCAGAGTAAGACTCTGTCTTTAAAAAAAAAAAAATCAAAAACTAATGAGTAAGGCCTGGTGTGGTGGCCGAGGCGGGCAAATCGTTTGAGCTCAGGAGTTCGAGACCAGCCTGAACAATAGCCAGACCCCATCTCTACTAAAAATAGAAATAAATTAGCTGGACAACTTAAAATATATAGAAAAAATTAGCCGGGCATGGTGGTGCATGCCTGTAGTTCCAGCTACTCAGGAGGCTGAGGCAGTAGGATTGCTTGAGCCCAGGAGTTTGAGGTTGCTGTGAGCTAGGCTGACGCCATGGCACTCCCTCTAGCCTGGGCAACAGAGCAAGACTCTGTCTCACAAAAGAAAAAAAAAAACCTAATGAGTAAAGTCTATACTTTCAGGGATCATTTTTATAGTTTGATCAACACTAAAGTGCACACATAGTAATAACATTCATCAGGTGTTGAGCAGATGGGAGGGAGGTGGAGGGGATGGACATGTTTGAAGCTCTGACTTGGGGCAAAGGCATATACATAACATAAACATTTGTACCCCTGTAACATGTACAGCTTTAGTCAATAGCTCAGTTCCAAAAGACCTTCAGGAAGCTGTTCAAACAAATGAGAGTCAACGATGTCAGGGTTACACAAACGTGTGAAAATCACCAAAGGCTGCTATTATAAAGTGGTGGTAGGAGGCAAATCTTCCTCACCTTTAGGTAGATGCCAGTGGTTCTAAATATCTTACAATGCCAGGCATGGTGGGTCATACGTGTAATAGATAAGTAGGTAGGTAGGTAGATAGATAGATAAGAGAGAAGGAGGGAGGGAAAAAGTCCCCAAAATGAAAGATAACTGAAATAAATGGAAAGGCATCCATGTTCATGGGTGAGAAGACTTAATGTTGTAAAATTGGCAGTACTCCCCAAGTTGATCTATAGATTCAGCGGAATCCCTAGCATCATCCCAGCAGCTTTTTTGCAGAAATCGGCAGTCTGCTCCTAAAATACATAAAGAAATCCAAGGGACCCAGATTAGCCAAAACAGTCTTGAGAAAGATTAACATTGGAGGACTCACACTGCCTCGTTTTAAAATTTACTACATTGATTGGCGAGGTGGCTCATGCCTGTAATCCTAGCACTCTGGGAGGCTGAGGCCAGAGGATAGCTTGAGCTCAGCAGCTTAAGACCATCCTGAGCAGGAGTGAGATCTCATCTCTACTGAAAATAGAAAAAATTAGCCAGGTACAGAGGTACATATCTATAGTTCCACCTACCTGGGAGGCTGAAGCAGGAGGATTGTGTGGGCCCAACAATTGGAGGTTGCAGTGAGCTATGATGATGCCACTGCACTCTACCTGGGACTACAGAGTGAGACTACATCTTTGTGTTTTTTGTTTTTTTGGGTTTTTTTGATACAGAGTCTAATTCTGCCTGGCCTAGAGTACTATGGCATCAGCCTAGCTCACAGCAACCTCAAACTCCTGGGCTTAAGTGATCTTTCTGCCTCAGCCTCACAAGTAGCTGGCACCACAGGCATGCGCCACCCTGCCCGGCTAATTTTTTTCTATATATTTTTAGTTGTCCAATTAATTTCTTTCTATGTTTGATAGAAATGAGGTCTCGCTCTTGCTCAGGCTGGTTTAAAACTCCTGACCTTGAGTGATCCTCCCGCCTCGGCCTCCCAGAGTGCTAGGATTATAGGCGTGAGAGACTACATCTCAAAAAACAAACAAACTCTGACCAGGCGTGATGGCTTATGCCTGTGATCCTAGCACTCTGGGAGGCTGAGCCAGGAGGATCCTTTGAGCTCAGGAGTTCGAGACCAACCTGAGCAAGAGCGAGACCCCGTCTCTACTAAAAAAATAGAAAGAAATTAGCTGGACAACTAAATACACACACACACACACACACACACACACATATCTCAATTAGCCAGGTACGGTGGCATGTGCCTGTAGTCCCAGCTACCTGGGAGGCTGAGGCAGGAGGATCGCTCGAGCCCAGGAATTTGAGAGTTTGAGGTTGCTGTGAGCTAGGATGACGCCAGGGCACTCTAGCCGGGCAACAGAGTGAGACTCTGTCTCAAAAACAAACAAACTTCAAGGCAACAGTAGTCAAGATGTGGTAGTGGAATAAGGATAGATGTGTAGACTAATGGAATAGAATTGAGAATCCAAGAATAAAGCCTCACATTGAATCAATTAATTTTCAACAAGGGTACCAAGGATCATTTGATGGGGAAGGAATAGTCTTTTCAACAAATAATGTGGGGGGAGGGGCTGAGGTGGGAGAAAAAAATAAAATACAGATAATGCTGGGATAACTAGATTTCTACATGCCAAAGAATGAAGTAGAACCTCTACCTCACATCATGTATAAAAATTAACCGAAATCAGGCCAGACACAGTGGCTCACACCTATAATCCCAGCACTCTGGGAGGCTGAGGTGGGAGGATCGCTCAAGGTCAGGAGTTCGAAACTAGCCTGAGCAAGAGTGAAACCCTGTCTCTACCAAAAATAGAAAGTAATTGGCCAACTAAAAACATATAGAAAAAATTAGCCGGGCATGGTGGTGCATGCCTGTAGTCCCAGCTACTTGGGAAGCTTAGGCAGAAGGATCGCTCAAGCCCAGGAGTTTGAGGTTGCTGTGAGCTAGGCTGATGCCACGGCACTCTAGCCTGAGCAACAGAGTGTGACTCTGTCTCAAGAAAAAAAAACAAAAACAAACCCGAAATCAAAGACCTAAATATAAGACTTAAAACTATGCAACTCTTGGGGAAAAAAACATGTTTTTCATGATCTTCCATTGGGCAGTGGTTTCTTAGGTTGATACCAAAATTATCAGTACCCCTAGATAAAATAGATTGATTTGATTTCATCAAAATAAAAAACTTTTGTGCTTCAAAGGACACCAAGATAGTGAAAAGAAACAAATCAATTAAAAAATGGTCAGTGGATTTGTATAGACATTTCTCCAAAGAAGATACACAGATGGCCCATAAGCATGTGAAAAGATGCTCAATGCCATTAGTCATTAGGAAAATACAAATCAAAACCATATGTGATACCGTTTTGTATCCACTCAGATTGATAATTAAAACATGGAAAAGGCTGGACCTGCTGGCTCATGCCTATAATTCCAGCAAATTGAAAGGCCAAGGCAGGAGGATAGCTTGAGACCAAGTTCGAGACCACCTTAGGCAACAAGCAAGACCCCATCTCTACAAAAATAAACAAAATTAGCTGGGCGTTGTGGTGTGTGCTTGTAGTCCCAGCTACTCAGGTGGCTGAGGGAACAGGATCACTTGAGTCCAGGAGTTTGAGGTTACGGTGAGCTATGATTATGTCACTGCACCGCAGCCTGAACAACAGAGTGAGACCCTGTCTCATGAATGAATGAATGAATGAATGAATGGAAAATAACAGGTTTTGGTGAGGTTGTGGAGTGATTGGAACCTCTGTATGTTGTTTTTGGGAATGTGAAATGTTGCAGTTACTGTGGGAAGCATTTTAGCAGTTCCTCAATAAGCAAAACATAGAATTGCTCAGTAATTCCACTCCTAGGTATCTACCCAAGGGAATTTACAGCAGAGACTCAGACAGGTACTTGCATCACAGTGTTCATTGCAGCACTATTACAATAACTAGGTGAAGAAAAGGTCGGTTCACCCAGGTGTCCATCAGTAGATGAACTGATAAACAAAATGTGGTCTGTCTATTCAGTGGAATATTATTCAGCCGTAAAAAGTAAAGTTCTGGTAACATGCTGCAACATAAATGAACCTTACACATTATGTTGAGTGAAATAAGCCAAACACAAAATGACAAATATTGCCCGATTCCCCTTATATGAGGTATTCAGATTACGGAAATTCATGGAGACAGAAAATACATTAGAAGTTTTTAGGGGCTGAGAGGAGGGGAAGATGGGAACTTATTGCTTAAGGAGCACAGTTTCTTTTTGAAGTGATAAAAGTTTTGGAAATAGTGGTGATGATTCTACAACATTATGAATGTAATTAATAGCACTGAATTGTACATTTTAAAATGGCAAATTTTTGTTATATTTTACAACTTTTAAAAATGAATAATGTAATATAACAAAAAGACATTGATTTTGGTCTACAGTTTGGTATGTGAGTTATATCTCAATAAAGCTGTTTGGGCCGGGAGTGGTGGCTCATGCCTGTAATTCTAGCACTCTGGGAGTCCGAGGTGGGAGGATTGTTTGAGCTCAGGAGTTCGATACCAGCCTAAGCAAGAGTGAGACCCATCTCTACTAAGAAAATAGAAAGAAATTAGCTATACTAAAAATGTATAGAAGAAAATTAGCTGGGCATGGTGCTGCATGCCTGTAGTCCCAGCTACTCAGGAGGCTGAGACAGGAGGATTGCTTGAGCCCAGGAGTTTGAGGTTGCTGTGAGCTAGGGTGAAAAAAGCTGTTTGTGTGTGTGTTTTTTTTTAAGAGATGGTGTCTTACTGTGTTGCCCAGGCTGGTCTCAATCTCCTAGCCTCAAGCAATCCTCCTGCCTTGCCCTCCCAAAGTGCTGGAATTACAAACATGAGCCACTGGGCCTGGCCTAAAGCTGTTTTTTACTAGCTTCTTGCATTCCACATGTAACCCTCCTATCGAAATGTGACCAGTTAGTCTGATGTCCCTCAGGCCTTTCGTTGGGTGTCAGTGGGTGTATGGGGTTTCCATCACATGTTTGCTGAGTAGAGTTGGCCTAGTTTATGTTTCCTGGCAGAAATTTAGGCTAATGGAGTTTGAGTATGATTGATTTTTTGTAGGCCTCTTTGGCAATGAGTAAATTGTTGTCTATCCCAGTTGCACAAGTTACATTTCAGTGACCTCTCTCAAAGCAGATGGGAACTTTGAACACCTTCTGTCAGAATGGTTTTTCAATTTGAAAATTAATGTATAGTTACAACATACTGGTCTTATACTCAGTAAAATTTAGTAACTCTAAGCTTCCTTCCCCATTTGTAAAATGCAATGATAATTACACCTGCCTCAAGAAGTTCAGGATCAAATCTGTGTGTATAGGAAGTACATGGTGATAGAACAGTGTAAGATGTTCTGGTGGTCATGAAAGGTCCACACAGTTAGGATTTGTTGTAGTATAACAGACTTTTTTTTTTTTTTTTTTTTTTTTGGGACAGTCTCACTGTTGCCTGGGCTACTAGAGTGCCGTGGCGTCAGCCTAGCTCATAGCAATCTCAAACTCCTGGGCTCAGGCAATCCTTCTGCCTCAGCCTCCCAAGTAGCTGGAATTACAGGCATGCCCCACCATGCCCGGCTAAGTTTTGCTGTATATTTTTAGTTGTCCAGCTAATTTATTTCTATTTTTAGTAGAGATGGAGTCTCACTCTTGCTCAAGCTGTTGTCGAGCTCCGGAGCTCAAACGATCCGCCTGCCTCGGCCTCCCAGAGTGCTAGGATTACAGGTGTAAGCCGCCGCACCCGGCCTGTATAATAGATTTTGAAACTTCTGATACCATCGGTGTCAGAACCTAAAGCTAGAGCAGTTGAATACTTGTGCTGACCATTTGTACCAGTATTTAGAAGGGGACCAAAAGATTGATTAGTATATGATGTTTTCTGAAGAACTTACGTGGTAGTAATAGGTTGAATTGGAGTCAAGAGCGACTAGTGATGAGTAAACATCGCTGTTAGACATAGCAGTGAGGTATAGCTTGTGGTTGCTGTGGTTGCCCTTCAAAAACCCAGAATTCTAAGGGACCAGTGAGGTATGTGCCTTGGGAAGTCCTTCATCTTCAGTGCCAGCAGAGGGGTCACGCTGGAAGGGGTCATTGCTCCAAATACTTGTGACCGTATCAGCTGGGATTTGCACATCACAAAAAAGACATTCTTACCTAACTCCATCCTCACTGTTCAGGGGAGGATATTATGTCCCGACATCCCTTATTACTGCTTGTGGAAAAAAGGAGTTGGTTTCTAGGTGGGTGGTGGTTTCTAGAAGGTTACCTCTTACCATTCATTCCCAGCATGGTACTCTTAGCAGCAGGGCCAGTCCTGTCCTGGGTTACTTCCCACCCGAAAATACCATCTTAGAGCCAATTTGTGGTAAGTTGTCAGTTCTTACACAATCAAAGTAAAGGTTCCTGTTTTTTTTGTTTGTTTTTTGTTTTTTGAGACAGAATCTCACTCTGTTGGCCAGGCTAGAGTGCCGTGGCGTCAGCCTAGCTCATAGCAACCTCACACTCCTGGGCTCAAGCGATCCTAGTGCCTCAGCCTCCCGAGTAGCTGGGATTACAGGCATGTGGCACCATGCCTGGCTAATGTTTTCTATATATTTTTAGTTGGCCAATTAATTTGTTTCTATTTTTAGTAGAGACGGGATCTCCCTCTTGTTCAGGCTGATTTCGAACTCCTGACCTTGAAAGATCCACCCGCCTTGGCCTCCCAGAGTGCTAGGATTACAGGCGTGAGCCACCGTGCCTGACCCTTCTTCTTTTTTAAGATTAGTCAGTGGGAGTGGAAAAGTAACAAAGGAATCTGTAACTGCTTGTGATCAATTAGTTGTAAGCACCATTGGATCCAGACCAGCCATGTATATTGTTTAGGATTAGTTTGACTACAGATAACAGAGACTTGAAAAATACCACCTTAAACAAGACATTTATTTCTCATTCATGTAAAAGAAGTGTGGAAGTAAGGAAGTCTGGGGCTGAATGGTGGCTCCCAAGATCATCGGGGATCCAGGCTCCTTTTATTAATACCTTTTGTTCTTCCAACTCCAAGTTGGTGCACTCATCCTCACATTCCAAGATGGCTGCTTAGAAACCAGCCCTAACTTCAGGTTTAAGCAGCAGGAAAGGAGAAGGGGGATGAAGAAGCGTGTGACTTCACTTTAAGAAAGACTTCCTGGAAGTCCCACAACATGCTGATTCACATCTCATGGGCTAGAAGTTGGTCATGTCTGTAAGAGAAGCTAGGAAATAATAGTCTGCAACAAAGTATTGCTAAAAATTGGAGTACTGTCTGAGAGGGAGAGAGATTTGGGGTGTTCTCACCACCAGAGTGCTATATAGAAGGAATCTGCAGGTCTCTTTTTTTATTTTTTCTTGGTAACAGCTTTATGGAGCTATAACCCACATACCTTATAATTTACCCCATTAAAGTTTGAATGATAGTATATTCATAGAGTTGTATAATGATCTTCATAATTCTGGAAAAATCTCATCAGCCCAAAAATAAACCCTACTATTCCAATGGAACCCTACTATTCCATTAACAGTCATTCCCCTCCCAGCTCCCTGCTCTAGGCAGTCACCAATCTACTTTCTGTCTCTGGACATTTCACATAAATGAAATCATACAACATATTGTTCTTTGTGACTGGCTTCTTTCACTTACATAATGTTTTCTAATATCATCCATGTTATAGCATGTATCAGTGCTTTATCCTAATATTCCATTGTATGGATATACAATGTATTATCCGTTCATCAGTTGTTGGACATTTGAGTTGTTTCTACTTTTTGACTATTATAAATAATCCTGCTATGAACATTCATGTAAGTTCTTATGTATACATATGTTTTCATTTCTCATTAGCTATCTATCTAGAGGTAGAATTGCTGGGTCATATCTACTCAGATCCTTTACCCATTTTTGAATTGGATTATTTGTCTCTTTTATTAAAAATTTTAAGAATTTTTTATATAGTCTGGATTTCAGTCAACATCTAGAGTTCAGCCTCATAAGAGAGCCTGAGCACCCAACTAAGCTGCTTTTTTGTTACTGAGGTGTAAGAGTACTTTATACATTCTAGATGAGTCCTTTTGCTGGGGGGGGGGCACAGAGCAGGAGGTGAGCAGCAGCAAGTGAGTAAAGCTTCATCTGTATTTACAGCCCCCACTCCCCGTGGCTCATATCACCACCTGTGCACTGCACACCTCCTCCCCACCCCATGGGAAAATTGTCTTCCATGAATCTGGTCCCTGATTCGGGGACCGCCACTTTATCAGATATAAGTATTTTCTCCTGTGCATTGTCTTCATTTTCTTAATGATATCCGCTCAAGCACAGAAATTATGAAATTCAGTTTTATTAGTTTTTCCTGGTTGCTAGTGAGGATTACATTATTCACATTAGCCAAAAGGTGGAAGCAACCCAAATGTTCTGACAGATGAGCAGATAAACAAAATGTGGTATATACCTGCAATGGAATATTATTCAGCCTTCAAAACGAAATTCTGACACATGCTACAAAATGGATAATCTTTGAAGACATTATGCTGAGTAAAATAGTACAGTCATACAAGAACAAATACTATATGATCACTTATGTGAGGTACCTAGAATAGACAGATTCCTAGAGAGACAGAAAGTGGAATGGTGGTTGTCAAGAGTTGCACAGGGGGAGATGGGGAATTATTTAATGGGTACAGAGTTTCAGTTTGGGATGATGAAAAAATTCTGGATGTGGGTGGTAGTGATGGTTGTGCAACATTGTCAGTGTACTTAATGCCACTGAACTATGCATAAAGTGGTTAAAATGCACTTGTAATCCCAGTGCTTTGGGAGGCCATGGCTGAAGGATTGCTTGGGGCCAGGAGTTTAAGACCAGCCTGGACCGGGCACGGTGGCTCATGCCTGTAATCCTAGCACTCTGGGAGGCCGAGGCGGGAGGATTGCTCAAGATCAGGAGTTCAAAACCAGTCTGAACAAAAGCGAGACCCCATCTCTACTATAAATAGAAATAAATTAATTGGCCACCTAAAAATATATATAGAAAAAATTAGCTGGGCATGGTGGCGCATGCCTATAATCCCAGCTACTTGGGAGGCTGAGGCAGAAGGATTTCTTGAGCTCAGGAGTGTGAGGTTGCTGTGAGCTAGGCTGATGCCATGGCACTCTGGCCCAGGCAACAGAGTGAGCCTGTGTCTAAAAAAAAAAAAAAAAAAAAGACCAGCCTGGGCAACACAGCAAGACTCCTGTCTCTACAAAAAAAATAATTTATGTATATTATATAACATTTTTAAAAATTTTATAGTTTTAGCTCTTACATTTAGGCCTATAATTCATGTTGAGTTAATTTTTGTATATGATGTGAGCTAGGGGTCTCACTTGATTCTTACATGTATCTCTGCACTTGTCTCAGCACCATTCCTTGAAAACAATACTTTTTTCTTCATTGGATTGTTTTGGCATCCATTTTGAAAATTAGTTGCCGATACATGGTGAGAGCTTGCTTCTGGATTCTCAATTCTATTCATTTTTTATACATATTTCTGTCCTTATGCCAGTACCACCCTGTCCACTGTCTTGATTACTTTAGCTTGTTTAGACAAAGTGTCTCTGTCACCTGGGCTAGAGTACAGTGGTGTCATCATAGCTCACTGCAACCTCCAACTCCTGGACTTCAACAATCCTCCTGCCTCAGTCTCCCAAGTACCTGGGAATACAAGTACATGGCACCATGCCCAGCTAATTTTTGTATTTTTTGTAGAGTCAGTCTCCCTCTTGCTCAGGCTTGTCTCCAACTCCTGGCCTCAAGCAGTCTTCCCACCTTGGCCTCCCAAAGTGCTAGGATTACAGGCGTGGCCATCTCACCTGGCCTATGGGTATTCTTTTTTGTTTTGAGACAGAGTCTCACTCTGTTGCCTGGGTTAGAGTGCCATGGCGTCAGCCTAGCAGCTCACAACAACCTCAAACTCCTGGGCTCAAGCAATCCTTCTGTCTCAGCCTCCCGAGTAGCTGGGACTACAGGCATAAGCCACCATGCCCGGCTAATTTTTTCTATATGTTTTTAATTGTCCAATTAATTTTTTTCTATTTTTAGTAGAGACGGGGTCTCGCTCTTGCTCAGGCTGGTTTCGAACTCCTGACCTTGAGCGATCCACCTGCCTGGGCCTCCCAAAGTGCTAGGATTATAGGTGTGAGCTACCGTGCCCAGCCTTATGGGTATTCTTTTTGATGCTGTTGTAAATGAAATTATTTTCATTTTCACATTGTTAATTGTAAGGTTATGGAAATGTAATTAATTTTTTAATACTCATCTTGTATCTTGAAACCTTGATGAACTTGTTTATTCCAAAAGTTTTTAAATGAATTCCTTAGGCTTTCCCACATAAAAGATTATGCCATGTACTAATTGAAATAGTTGTACTTCTTCCTTTCCAATCTAGATTGCTTTTATTTCATTTTCTTACCTAATTGCCCTGGACAAGAACCTTAAATGGCATGTTGGATAGAAGTGGCAATAACAGGCCAGGCACGGTGCCTCATGCGTGTAATACTGTCTTTTTCGGCGGGGCTGGTCTTTGACTTTTTGGGGGTGATCTTACTAAGGTCACTTCCTGGCTCATCTTCCCCACTTCCTTCTGCTTCTGAAAGCTACTCTTTACCTTCTTCCTGATGCTCCATTTCTTCCTCATTTTCTCCTGGCACACAAATGAAAAACAGTATGTATATAATGTGCCACCATTTCAGTGTTAAAAATTTTATTTAATACCTAATTGTGGGCCAAGCATGGCAGCTCACACCTATAATCCTAGCACTTTGGGAGGCAGAGGCAGGGGGATTGCTTGAACCCAGGAGTTCAAGGCTACTGTGAGCTACGCTAATGCCACTGAATTCTACCCAAGGCAACAGAGTGAGACTCTGTCTCAGAAAAAAAGTGGCAAGAACAGACATCCTTGTCTTGTTTCTGATCTTAGGGGGAGTAGTTTCTTTTCAGTCTTTCACCATTAAGCCCAATGTTAGTTATTGTTTTTAGCATATAACCTTTTGGTGCCAAGCGAAATGGTGTACTAGAATTTTGAGTTTGGGATTGTGCTGCATGGTTATAAAAGTGTGTGTCATAGCCTGAGGTTTGTCTTCTTGTGGATTTCAGATAACATCTATGTTTTGTTTTTCAGCAATGGCTGCAATCAGGAAGAAACTGGTGATTGTTGGTGATGGAGCTTGTGGCAAGACATGCTTGCTCATAGTCTTCAGCAAGGACCAATTCCCAGAGGTGTATGTGCCCACGGTGTTTGAGAACTATGTGGCAGATATTGAGGTGGATGGAAAGCAGGCAAGTACTCTTTCTATAACAACTGGTACCATTTTGCATGTCATAGAGCCTGTAGAGAATTAGGATTTTTTGCCTCTGTAGTATACAATATAACAAAATGTTGGAAAGAGTAATTAATTCTGGCTGGGTGCAGTGGCTCACGCCTATAATCCTAGCACTCTGGGAGGCCCAGGTGGGCGGTTCGTTTGAGCTCAGGAGTTCGAGACCAGCCTGAGCAAGAGCGAGACTCCATCCCTGCTAAAAATAGAAAGAAATTAGCTGTACAACTTAAAATATATAGAAAAATATAGCTGGGCATGGTGGTGCATGCCTGTAGTCCCAGCTACCCAGGAGGCTGAGGCAGGAGGCAAGAATAATCAATTCTCAACTTGCTGTTTTAGTCCAACTTTGTTCTCTTTTTTTTTTTTGAGACAGAGTCTCACTTTGTTGCCTGGGCTAGAGTGTCGTGGCATCAGCCTACCTCACAACAGGTTTTCAAACTCCTGGGCTCAAGCAATCCTTCTGCCTAAGCCTCCCGAGTGGCTGGGACTACAGGCATGCGCCACCATGCCCAGCTAATGTTTTCTATATATTTTTAGTTGTCTGTCTAATTTCTTTCTATTTTTAGTAGAGATGGCATCTCACTCTTGCTCAGGCTGGTGTCGAACTCCTGACCTAGAGTGATCCTCTCGCCTGGGCTTCCCAACGTGCTAGGATTATAGGCGTGAGCAACCATGCCAGCCATGATTGTACTTTTTAAAAAACCGTTCTATCAGGCCGGGCACTGTGGCTCACGCCTGTAATCCTAGCACTCTGGGAGGCCAAGGCAGGCAGATTGCTCAAGGTCAGGAGTTCGAAAGCAGCCTGAGCAAGAGCGAGAGCCTGTCTCTACTAAAAATAGAAAGAAATTACTTGGACAACTAAAAATATATAGAAAAAATTAGCCGGGCATGGTGGTGCATGCCTGTAGACCCATCTACTTGGGAGGCTGTGGCAGGAGGATCACTTGAGTCCAGGAGTTTGAGGTTGCTGTGAGCTAGGCTGATGTCACGGCACTCTAGCCTTGGCAATGGAGTGAGACTCTGTCTCAAAAAAAAAAGAAAATTCTGTCAGGGTATTTCATCAAATGCCCAAGTGTAAGATTACTGATTGAAGAGATCTTTATGGATTATGCGTCTCAAAGGAGTATACCAATCTGGCTCCACCAACAGTGTGACATTTAAACAACATCCTCACTTAAATTTAGTTGAAAAAAACTTTTTTTACTTTAATGTAAAACAGCCTGCCACAGTTGTTTTAATTTCCTGTCATTGATGGTGTTTCCCCATTTCTGTCTGGAAAGCCCTCTGGCAAGACTAGAGCAAATCTGTTGTGGAATTGGAATATATGATTTTATCTTCTGTACCCTTTTGTTGTCAAAATAATGCCTTACTTGGCCTCTTACATCTTTTGAAGAGGAATACAATTCCCATTTTAAATGAGTCGGCTGAAAGGAAACCAAGAAAACCTGAAACAAGGTGTTCTTCAGCACATTCAGTCACATGTCTCATATGCTGCTAGCAATACTTTAGATTCTATAATTCCATCTAATTTCTCCCTTCTTGCTTTCCTGCTTTACCTATTATTCCTTTCTGTCCCAGGGTCACCTACTCCCAAGGTAACAGTTCTGCAACTGTGTGGAAAGTGGGTTGGGCCACCTGCTTAGAATTCCAGGGTCCCTCGTAGTAGGGCTTCTTTTTATTTTTTTATATATATATATATATATACACACACACACATATATATATATTTTTTTCTATTTTTAGTAGAGACGGGGTCTGCTCCTGCTCACGCTAGTCTCAAACTCCTGCCCTCAAATGATCCTCATGCTTCAGCCTCCCAGAGTGCTAGGACATAGTAGGGCTTCTTGATAGTTCTGTGACCATCAGTAAACTGTCTGACTTTTGAGCCTTCATATATAAAATGGTGGCTGGAGGCCGGGCGCAGTGGCTCACACCTGTAATCCTAGCACTCTTGGTGGCCAAGGTGGGCGGATCGTTCAAGGTCAGGAGTTCAGAACCAGCCTGAGCAAGAGCGAGACCCCGTCTCTACTAAAAATAGAAAGAAATTAATCAGCCAACTAAAAATATATAGAAAAAATTAGCCGGGCATCGTGGCTTATGCCTGCAGTCCCAGCTACTCAGGAGGCTGAGGCAGGAGGATCGCCTGAGCCCGGGAGTTTGAGGTTGCTATGAGCTAAGCTGCCGCCACAGCACTCTAGCCTGGGCACAGAGTGAGACTCTGTCTCAAAAAAAAAAAAAAAATGGTGGCTGGAGCCTGTAGTCGCAGCTACTCAGGATGCTCAGGTAGGAGGATCACTTTAGGCCAGGAATTTGAGGCTATCCTGAGCAGCATAGCAAGACCTTGTCTCTACAAAAAAATTAAATTGTCCACTATGGTGGCGCATGCCTGTAGTTCCAGCTACTCAGGAGGCTGAGGCAGGAGAATTTCTTACTAAGCTCAGGAGTTTGAGGTTGCAGTGAGCTATGATGACACCAGTGCAAAAACAAACAAAACTCCTGTCTCAAACAAAAACCCCATTTTACAGGCAACTTCAGGGTTCTATGAAGTAACTGAAAGTGTTTGGAATCACCAGAGCACTTCATAAATTGGAATGAATAATATGCGCACACCCTCTTTTATAGTTTATAGTCTGTTTTATTTAAATGTAAAATGTGCCACAATGATTGCTCCCAGGCCATTAGGAACCCCAAGGCACCTTTCTGGGCCAAATATAGAAGAAAAACATACAGTAAATACCAGCCTAACTAACAGAATTTTGGTTGCCACCCTGAAGGTAGCCCACCAATGCAGAGTGTTGCCAGTTCAACCTCAGTTCTCTGCATGGATACTTAGATTCATGTGTTTCTGTGGTCCTGGTAGGTAGACTGGTTTCGTGTGGAGACAGGGCTCAGAAGTGAAAACTAACTGGAAATGTGCGGAGATCTTTGGGAACAGTGTTAAATAATAGCCCTCTTGTCTATCTTAGATTGCTATACCATACATAGATCAATTGGCTTAGGGAAAACAAGGTCAGGTTAGTATTTTCATAGCTTCTTTCTCAAAAGCCTTGTGAATGCTGGACAATGTTGAAGGGGACCTGTGTCCAAAGCTTAGGCCTCAGTTTACCTTCCTACCACAGGAGGGTGAGCAGGTGTGAAAAGCAGTACCCTCTTACTTGATACAATGCATTGTTCATCCATTCAGACATTTCTTGAGCAGTAAAGGCAGAGCCAGAGGCCTTTCCCGTCAGCTTAGGCCTTAACCTAACACCCAGTATGGTGTCTTTTCTTACCCACCAACTCAAATACAGGATCGCCCCAATCTTCCAACATGAAAGCAGAGTAAGGAGACAAAGTAAGGAAATGGTTGATTGAGAGACTGTATTTTGAAAAGTTACTTAGTCTAATATTTCCCTCATTGCCTTCTATACCTGTGGAATGTTACTAATATTTACAGTTTGATTTCTCCTCTTGTCTATCTACTTTCTTTCCTAGTAGAATGTTATGTATAATTAAACACTTCTTATAAGCTACAAGGTTATTTTGGACTTGTCATTTTGAATTATGCCACTGTGTTCAGTTCTAGTAACTTTTTATAGAATTTTCAATTTTTATTTTTCCCATTACAGGTAGAATTGGCTTTGTGGGACACAGCTGGGCAGGAAGATTATGACCGCCTAAGGCCCCTCTCCTACCCAGACACTGATGTTATACTGATGTGTTTCTCCATCGACAGCCCTGATAGTTTAGGTGAGTGGCCCTGCAGTCTGATGTCTGTCATTGCCTGTGTACATGGCTGACATCCGCCATCTTAGGGCATCTGGTTCCTGGTCAGTAAGTGGCTGAAAAGCAGAAATGAGCTTCAGAGGAGACATCAGTGGCCAGAGTCCTAGAGCCCTGGGACTATAAAGCGTGGTCCCTGGGTCCTTTTTCAGCCTAGGCCTCACATGGCTATGGTGTTTAAAATGTATTTACCTTGTTGGGCACAGTGGTGCACACCTGTAGTCCCAGCTACTTGAGAGGCTAAAGCAGAAATATCACTTCAGCTCAGGAGATCAGTCTAGCTTGGGCAACAGAACAAAACTTCATCTCTAAAACATTAATCTTTTAAAAAATGTGTATACACCTTGTAAAGTAGGTGCATTCCAAATACTGAGCCATCTCTTGGACTCAGATTTGGGGAAGGCTTTTTTTGGTTGCCCACATCTTTTATCAGTACTTTATATTTAGCCTGCTGCCTCCCAAAATCTAGACTGGAAATTTGCTGGTTCCCAATAGTGGTTTTTTTTTGTTTTTTTTTTTTGAGACAGTCTCGCTCTGTTGCCCAGGCTAGAGTGAGTGCTGTGGCATCAGCCTAGCTCACAGCAACCTCAAACTCCTGGGCTCAAGCAATCCTTCTGCCTCAGCCTCCCGAGTAGCTGGGACTATAGGCATGCACCACTATGCCCGGCTAATT
>CAUYRT010084715.1:0-18255 GCA_963574885.1 Lepilemur ruficaudatus
AATTTGGTACTCCACCATCCTATCTTTGCCCCCAAATCAAGCTACTTTTCTTCCACCTTCATTTTTAGAATCCAAACTAAAGTGAAATTCATCAGTGGGTGCTTAAGATCACAAGTTCTTTTTTTTTTAATTTTTTTTTTATTGGGGGAAAACTACAAAGCATTTACAGTACAATGTTTACAGTCACAATTTGTAGTGAGCTGATTTCCCAAAATATATTACCACTCAAGTTGACTTATCTTGTTACATTAAAAACCTACTCTGTCAAAGTAGTCAAAAAATCCCAAAACAACAAATGCTGGCGAGGATGTGGAGAGACAGGGACTCCCTTACACTGTTGGTGGGACTGCAAATTGGTGCAACCTTTGTGGAAAAGAATTTGGAGATTCCTCAAAGAGCTAAAATTAGATTTACCATTCGATCCAGCAATAGCATTATTAGGCATCTATCCAAAAGACCATAAGACATTCTGTTATAAAGACATCTGCAACCAAATGTTTATGGCAGCACAATTCACTATTGCTAGGTCATGGAAACAACCCAAGTGCCCGTCAAAGCATGAGTGGATTGTTAAAATCTGGTATTTGTTCACAATATTACTCAATTTTAAGAAATGACAGTGAGTTAGCACCTCTTGTATTATCCTGGATTAAGCTTGAGCCCATTATTCGAAGTGAGGTGACACAAGACCCGAAGAATGGGTTCCACCTGTACTCACCATCAAACTGGTATTGACTGATTATCACTATGGTGCTCAAAGGGTGGGAGCGAACACTGGGGAATTGGGGGTGGGGGATAGACCCAAGTCTGAGCGACGTGGGGGGTCACTGTGGAGGGGTGGGATATGCTTGAAAAGTAGTTGGGGAGCGGAATTAGTGGTCTCAATAGGGGAAAGGAATTCCTCAAAAACTGATTCATGTGATTAACTGTACACCTCGGTAAATTCACTGAAAATCATTTAATGGTACACTTAAAATGGAGTGTTGGTTGTACGTAGATACAGTTGCAGCACTATGTATTTACTCTAAGATCACAAGTTCTTATTGGAAGCAAAAGTTATATAAAAAAAGGCTAATTTTTCTGATTAGACTCAGAACACATATATCTGGTTTTTAATTTTTTTATTTTAAGCACTGTACTTTCAATCATGCCATATGATCAACAGAACACTAGTCATATTAGTTTACTAGTGAAAGGAAATAAAATTACTGTTATGCTATTAATGATACACAGAAAAATACTGTGTATTTGGTAGTTAACCATAAACAGTAACCAATTCATACAAATCTATCCATTACCATTTATTCATTGAATAAATGCTAATTATCAAAGAACCATTAGAAATTTAAATCTTATATTTAATCTCATGCAAACAATTTCTATTGTACATAAAGTAAATGGGACTCAAAGAGATTAACTTACCCACACTATTCAGCTAATTATAATAGAAGTGCTGTTGTGACCAGGGTATATGTTTGTAGTACTCAAGCCAGAGTTCTTTCCATTCTGTTGGGGGATCTGCATTCATTCAATACATCAATAGTTTCATATTCTTTATTCCCTAAAAATATATATGAGTATCCATAATTTCACTTGTCTCCTGAATCAATATTAATTTGCTTATTTTATGTGTGTGCTTGTCTGTATATATAAAAATATAGGTCATATATTTATGAGTGAGTCCCATAATCCTTCAACCACACCCATTTGAAGTTTAAATATATTACAAATTGCTAAAACTCTTAATAATTTGTTTTAATCAAATTGGGTAATGGTTACTTATAAATTACACCAAAAAGACTAAAATAATTCAATGAGATTTATGCATTTCCCTTCTAAGATAAAAGGAAAGTAAAAATGAGACAGCAAGTGTGTTCTACAAGGAAAAAATTTAGTAACTGGGGCGCCCCCATGTGGAACCTCTGCGAACAGTTGAATTTCTTAGATGCTGTTCAGCTAGAAAAAAGCCATAGGCATATAGCGCTAGAGATTTTCCCCTCTATTACCACCTTTGTGCCAGCATCCTATAGATAAGTCATCTCTGTGCCAGGGAATACCCAATGATGTCAAAGAATGGCTGGGACTGTCGGGGAGGAGCACATGGCACTAAGGAGGAACTCTGAGTGGCCAAAATGGGAGGAAACAAAAATAAAAATTCCTCTTCCTCCAAACTTTCTAGATAAACATGACCTTTGGATGAAGGAAACTGAAGGTCAGTTTGTACTGTACATACTGCATGCACTGGCTGTTTGTTAGAGTATAAGACATATTCCCTTGTGTTCCAAGAGTTTCTGATAACCAGAGAAGATGTTCTATTATTACATGTTGAATGCAACCTGTCAAGCACTCTAATGTAATCAAAGGTTAGTAGGTAAGTTGTGGGGGAAATGAGCAAGAGAAAGTGGAAAAACAGAAAGGAGTGACTGTTGAGGAAATGCTGGATTTGACTGGAAAAAAAATCAGGCCAGCAAACAGAGGGCAGCTTTTTCTCTAATAATGAACTATTTGGCACAATTAAAAGGCCAGTAACCCAAATTCTGAAACTTGTTTTGAGAAACATCTTACCTAATCTTTGGGGAACATGGTAAGTGAAAGTGAGTGAAGTTCTACTTAAAAGTACATACAATTACTAGTAGAAGTTCACAAGTGTTTTGTATTATGAAGCCATCTAGCACAAAGAAGTATGGAATTTTCAAGGGAAAATATGTACATTTTCTAAAGATTATTTAGCTATATTAAATTGTCTCATGATGCTTTTTCTGTTCATTTCTTATGATGTCCATTGACGAAAATCTTGTGTCCTTCTACCGCCTACAAATAAAGTACAGTAATTGGGAAGAAGATAAAATGGAGGATCATCCTCGGGTTCCAAATCACTTAGATGTGTCTCTAGCTTTAACAACTTTCACTAGAATTAAAGCTTTAAGGATTGGCTGGTCATAAGTCCTTAATTAGAACATAGAAATGAAGAGTAGAAGAGACAGTCTCCCAGAGTGAGGCAATTAGAAAAGAGAAAATATAGAAAGGCCCTGAAATATACAAATGATTCACTTTGGCAAAAAGAACAGGTTGTAAGGAGCTCAAGAATTTAGATACCGGTGTAGGTAGATTACCCCCATCCTAAAGTTATTACTTCAAGATTCCCCTGAGGCTGAAAATCAAAAACTGAGTTCCAGTCTATTGGTAGTAGCTTTGTATAATTTGACTTGATACAAAACATTCAATATTTGTGTTATATATTGCACTGTAGATTAAAGGAAGAAAACTATACTTATGGAATGCCTACTCACTATATTTTAAATTCTTTCTCTAACAACCTTGCAAGTCAAAAACTAGCCATACTTCAGACAAAATTGAGGGTCAGAGAGGTTTTTAAAAATTTGCTCAACCCACATAGCTGATAAGCAGCAAAGCGGCAATTTAAAGTCAGACGCCATTCACACAAAAGCCCAGGTGTCTTCTCCTCCATCAGGCTACTTGACATAACTTTAACACCCAGACAGATAACATCAACTATTGGTTTCCCTTACTTCCTTTCCTCTAAAAATCAGTTCATGTTTTCCCTTTTAGAGCTGATAGGATAGATGGATAATTGATAGATCATAGGTACAGAAATAAATGGATGAAAGGTAATCAGATGATAGATTTTTAATTGATTTTTTAAAAATTTTAATGCTTAAATCTTCTCCATACTTCACTCGGTGGTATCATTCTTTCCGTTTTGTCAAGAGGGCTTTAATGGGACCATTGTTCAACCCTTCTTCTTCCTTAAATTCTCAAGATGAGATTTTGTCAGCTCTGAGGTTTGTTGAACTGCTGGGCAGTCTGGATATCTTAAAAACCAATCAACTAATAAACAAACAAAATAACAACTCATTCAAACTAATTTATTTCAAGTAACATTTAAAAAATGAATTAGAGCCTGTAATTGTTTCCAATTGGTGCAATTTCAGAGGCTGGACAAGCAGCATTGTGTTGTCTCCCAAAGAGTACCACCTAAGCTCTAGATTTGAATATTTGGGGATTAGGGGAATACTCAATAGCCTTTATTTTCAAGTAACATTACTAACTAACTCTTCCTGCTATTTTCCTCCAAATACTTGCACCAGTCTTACTAATAACTTTCCTGACAAGTTTTATCAAGCTCAGCTGGCCAAACCTGAAAGGATAGACAATTGATCTCCACCTACGTGTGACCAAATACTCATATTTCTACAGCCTCCTTCAACAATTAATCCAAGAATGTGGGCTAGGCTGACCAGCAGTCCCTCTCTGATTAGTTCGATGACAGAATCCAGATGATCCAGATAATGTGGGTATTGTCAATGCAACACTAGGGTCACTCATTCACTCATCTATTCATTGGAGGGAAGTTAATAACTTAACTGACAGATACTGAAGTTACAAATATGAGGAAAACATTATCCCTGTCCTTTTGTAGTTTACATGCTCATCAAGGAAACCAACATATGAGAAAACAACAGATATCAATACTGTGGAAAGTGATATAATAGATACGATCAAGGAACTATGTTTGCAGTGAAGTAATCAACTAATCCAGATTTAAAGTAAAGAAATAGGATTCAAAGAAATGTCAAGAAAAGAGAATTTGCAGTGGATCTCCAGAAATGGTAAAAAAGTTATCAGTTCACTTGTGGAAACTACTCCAGGAATTTTAAAAAATATATGTAAAGTCTTAAGGTGAGAAAGACCACAGTGAGCTCAGGGAGCCTGAAAATAATCCAGGATAGCACAATGAGCTTTATATGCCTTGCCATAAACTTTAGTTTTTAAAAGTAATGAAGGGAGAGAAGAGGAAGATGGCAGACCAAAGACACCACCAGCCAGAGCATCTCTGTAAGAAGGCGAAATTTTAGATAAAAGAGAAAAAACAAACAGACAGACAAACATAGATCAAATGAGGGTCTGGAAGGGTCTGGATCGAAGGAAGGGTGCCAGAACCTACAGGAGACTCCATAGGAAGAGGTTGCAAAGCAGAAGTGGAAGGAGAAGGTATCAGTGGAGATTACCCCTGAGAGGCTTGGAGAATAGAAAGAAGTGTATGTCGAGTTGTTAGTTTCTCCCTCCCTTGCATCTGAGACTGTTGGTAGACTCCCAAGCTGCTGGAGAGACCTTCAACCCGTATGAACCCAGAGATTGGTGCCAACAGTGAGCTGAGAGCTTCTTGCAGACAGGGCACCAAGTTCCCAGCTCCCCTGGGGTGCTTCCTGCCCCACAGACCCAAGTCAGATGGCAAGCGCCATATTGCTTCTCTACCCATCATGCACCTTTTTCCTTCCTCCTCAGGAGGCTTCAACTCACTCCTCAGGTTCCATCTTGCTTGTCCCCACACAGACATTTCCCAATTCTGGCCTAGACTGCAGGAGCCACAAAGGTACAGTGGGTCCTGGGTGATCTGTGTGACTTCATAGCCTGGTCATTCTGGGTGGACTGCCTCCCAGAGAAGAGGGTCAGTTGAAGATGTACAGAGTGTGGACTTACATCCACCCATACTCTTTTTCTCTCCTTCCCCTTCCCCACCTGCAGCTGCTAAGAAAGACAATTGAGCCGCTACACAGAGGCTTCCACAGGGAGTGGGGCTCAGACCTTTCCTTTTGGGGTCCTGTAGTAGACTAAGGGGTACTCAAACTGTGAGCTCCCTGTCCACCAGCTCTCCCTGATGCTGTTTTCCCAGGAGCCCCATCAGAGCAGGACACACCTCAAGGTGGAGGGACATCGAAGTAGCCTGGACACTCCATGGGTGGCTTGGGACCAGCATGTTTCTCCCTGGCATGGTCAGGGATTGATCCAGGGATGGACCTACAGGCCACATTCCATACTCCCAGGTCTCAATCACATTGCTCTGGGTCACAGAGGGGATATTTGTGAATTAGTCTTTGGAGGTGTGGGTGCCCACAGAAGCAGATCAGCGGGGAGAGGTCAGTGTGGGTCCTAGGTGTGGTGTGCTTGTGGGGCAACCTTCCTCCCATGGGAGGGCCATGCTCCCAACTCAGGATAGGATCCTGGGCAGGGAATCTCCTGGAATTCCATCACAGTTGTAGGGAAGTTCTGCTAGCTTGAGGTCCTGCCTGCTGGCAGAAACCCAGGAGAAACTGCAGAATAGGCAAGGGTGGAAAGGAGCAAGGCTTGCTCCAGACTGCTGGATTGGGGATTTCAGACAGCCCCACCTTTACATAGACTTTCTGGTTAAATGGTGCCACCTCAGCACTCCCCACCCCCAGTAGCTTTGTTCAGAGGAGGGGAACACAACTTTGACTCTGCTGAAGCAGATCCCTTGCCAGCATTTGTGGAGCTTGAGGACAGGCTCTCCCAACCCAGCCATGCCCAGCCTCACTCTCCCACCTGCCTCTGCTTTGGTGGAGAATAAGGACTCACCTGGAAGTTCCAGAGCCCCACCCATCACCTGGGAATTAGTGCTTCTCCTAAGGAACTAGAGCTGATCACAGGACCCAAAAACAGCAGCTTGTTCTTTCTGGCAAGCACCTCCTACTGACAAGGAGGTCAATTTGCATGCCTTTGACAGCATTTACTGACTCAGTCATACAGGGTGTGGTTGATTCTCACTCACAAGCACAACCTATTGGCTCGGAGATTAAACTAGGTGTGTCATTATCTAAACAAAAGAAAATTCAAAAGTAAGAAGCAACAGCTGCTCCAGATGAGAAGGAATCAACCAAAAACTCTGGAAGTATGAAGAATCCTAGCAAACGCACACTCCCAAAGGGAACACCAGCTCTTTAGCAATCGTTACCAACCAAAATCAGAATATTAAAATGACAGATGAAGAATTTTGAACATGGATTGTAAGGAAGCTCAGTGAAATACAAGATAAAACAGAAATCCAACACAAAGAAACCACAAAAACAATGTAGGAAATTAATAAAAAATTCACTAAAAATGAATTATTAAAGAAAAATCAAACAGAAATTCTGGAAATGAAAAATTAATTCAAGGAATTACAAAATACAATGGAAAGCCTTAAGAACAGTTTAGATCAGGCAGAAGAAAGAATCTCACAGATTGAAGACAACAACTCTGAATCCAACAAATCAAAGAGATAGAGCAGAGAAATAAAAAGAATGAGCAAAGCCTGCAAGAAATATGGGATTACGTAGAGAGGCCTCACATAAGAACCATAAACATCCATGAGGGTAAATAAGAAAACACACAAGGGTTGGAAAACTTATTTGAGGGAATAATTGAGGAAAATTTCCCTGGCCTTGCTAGAAATCTAGATATCCAAGTACAAGAAGCTCAAAAGACCCCTGGAAGATTCATTGCAAAGAGGCAAACAGTACAACACACAGTCATCACACTGGTCAAAATAAACATGAAGAGGTGATCCTATGAGCCATAAAGTGAAAGTGTGAGGTAATGTACAGAGGAAAAACCATTAGACTGACTGCAGACTTCTCCATTGAGCCCTTATAAGCCAGAAGGAATTGGGCCCCATTCTCAGCCTTCTCAAAGAGAATAATGGCCAACCTATAATTTTGTATCCTGAAAAACTAAGTTTCATATGTGAGGGGGAAATAAAGACTTTCTCAGAGAAGCAAACACTGAGAGAGTTTGTCAAGACAAGACCCGCCGTGCAGGAAGTACTCAGAACTGCATTATACACAGATCAGCACAATAGACACCACTAGTGTAAAAACACCCAAAAGCTAAAGGTCAAAGCCCAGATACTACAATGGCTCAAGAGACAAAACAAAGCAACAAAGTCCTACTCAACAGGATGAACAGAAATCCACTCCACATATAAACTCTTTAAATAAATGTAAATGGCTTGGGCTCCCCACTGAAGAGACACAGGATGGCTGAATGGATAAAAAGAGATACAAGCCAAGTATCTGCTGTCACCAGAAAAAACATCTAACTCACAAGGACTCATTAAGACACAAGGTGAAGGGATGGAAAACAATAGTCCATGAAAATGGAAACAAAAAGAAAGCTGGTGTAGAAGTTATATCGGATAATATAGTCTTCAAATCAACAAAAGTAATGAAAGACAAAGATCGTCAGTATATAATGACAAAGGGAACAATTCAACAAGAAGACATAAAAATTCTAAATATTTATGCACCCAACACAGGTGCACCCAGATTCATAAAACAAATCCTACGTGATCTAAACAAAATGATAAACAGCACCACCATAACAGCACCCCAGGGACTTCAACATCCCTCCAACAAAACAAGACAGATCCTCCAAACAGAAAATAAACAAAGAAACAATGGACTTAAACAGAAATCTAGAACAAATGGGCCTAATAGACATTTACAGAACATTCTACCTAAAAACCACTGAATATGCATTTTTCTCATCAGCTCATGGGACATTGTCTAAGACTGATCACATCCTAGGCCACAGAATATGTCTCAACAAATTAAAAAAAAATAAAAATCACACCATGCATCTTCTCACACCACAGTGAAATAAAATTAGAAATCAACTCCAACAGAAACACTCATCTCTACACAAGATCATGGAAACTAAACAACCTACAGCTGAATGATAGTTAGGTCAAGGAGGATATTAATATGGAAATCAAAAGATTCTTTGAACTAAATGATAAATGAGACACAAGCTATCAAAATCTGTGGGATACAGCTAAAGCATTCCTGAGAGGAAAACTAATAGCCATAAATGCCTGCATCCAAAAGACAGATAGATCACAAATCAACAATCTAATGAATCATCTCAAGGAACTGGAGATGAGCAAACCAATCTCAAACCCAGTGGAAGAAAAGAAATAACCAAGATCAGAGCAGAACTAAATGAAATTAATAATAGAACTACACAGAAGATTAATGAAACCAAAAGGTGGTTCTTTGAAAAGATAAAATTGACAGGCCTCTTGCTAGATTAACCAGAGGCAGAAAAGAAAGAACTTGAATAAGCTGAATCAGAAATGAAAAAGGAGAAATTACAACTGATACCATCAAAATACAAAATACCATCAATGAATACTATAAAAATCTCTATGCACATAAACTTGAAAATGTAAAGGAAATGGCCAAGTTCTTAGAAACACAAAGTATCCCTAGGGTTAGTCAGGAAGAAATAGAATTCCTGAACAGACCAACATCAAGTACCAAAATTGAAGCAGCAATAAAATATCTTCCAACAAAATAAAAGTCCTGGACCAAATGGTTTCACACCTCAATTTTATTAGACCTACAAAGAAGAACTGGCACCTATCCTGCATGAATCATTCCATAACATCAAGAAGGAAGGAATCCTCCCCAACACATTTTACAAAGCCAAAATCACCTTCATACCAAAGCCAGGAAAGGATCCAACAACAACAACCAAAAAACTACAGTACAATATCCCTTATGAATATAGATGAAAAAATTCTCAATAAAATCCTAGCAAACCAAATTCAGCTGCTTATCAAAAAAATAATCCATCATGACCAAGGGGCTTCATCCCAGATATGTAGGGATGGTTCAACATATGCAGATCTGTAAATGTAATTTACCATATAGAAGTAAAAACGAAGACCACATGATCCTCTCAATAGACATGGAAAAAGCATTTGACAAAATTCAGCACCCTTTTATGATAAGAACACTTAACAAAATAGGCATAGATGAAACTTACCTCAAAATGATAGAACCCATATACAACAAACCCACAGCCAACATTATACTTAAGGGGGAAAAATTGAAAGCATTCCTTCTTAGAACTGGGACCAGAGAATGTTGCTCTCTATCACCACTTCTATTCAACATATTACTGGAAATCCTAGTCAGAGCAATCTGACAAGAGAAAGAAATCAAGGGTATCCAAATAGAGGCAGAAGAGGTCAAACTATCAATATTTAATGAGTATATGATCTTATATCTAGAAAATTCCAAAGAATCTGCCAAGAGACTACTGTAACTGATAAACAAATTCAGCAAAGTCTCAGGTTACAAAATCAATGTACACAAATCAGTAGCATTCATATACAGCAACAACAGTCAAGCTGAGAACCAAATCAAAGACTCAATACCTTTCATAATAGCAACAAAGAAAATAAAATACCTAGGAATACATTTAACTAAGGAGGTTAAAGACCTCTACAGGGAGAACTACAAATCACTGAGGAAGGAAAAAGCAGATGACGTAAACAGATGGAAAACCATCCCATGCTCATGGAACAGCAGAATCAACATTGTTAAAATGTCTATACTACCCAAAGTGATCTACAGATTCAATGCAATCCCTATGGAAATACCAACATCATTTTTCTCAGATCTAGAAAAAATAATTCTATGCTTTGTATGGAACCAGAGAAGACCCTCTATAGCCAAAGCAATCTTAAACAAAAACAACAAATTGGGAAGCATCCATTTACCAGACTTCAAGCTATACTACAAAGGTATAGTAACCAAAACAGCATGATACTGGAACAAGAACGGAAATATAGACCTTTGGAACAGAACAGAGAACCCAGATATAAAACCATCCTCCTATTGCCATCTGATCTTCGACAAGGCAGACAAAAATAATACATTGGGGAAAAGAATCTCTATTCAGTAAATGGTGCTGGGAAAACTGGGTAACCGCATGCAGAAGATTGAAACTGGATCTCCACCTCTCACCGCTCACAAAAATCAACTCACAATGGATAACAGACTTGAACCTACAGCATGAAACCTTAAGAATTCTAGAAGAAAATGTTGGAGAAACTCTTATAGACATTGGCCTAGGCAAAGAATTTATGAAGAAGACCCCCAAAGAAATCACAGCATCAACAAAAATAAATAAATGGGACCTGATTGAATTAAAAAACTTCTGTACAGCCAAGGAAACTATCATTAGAGCTAATAGACAATCTACAGAATGGGAGAAAATATTTGCATTCTACACATCTGATAAAGGGCTGATAACAAGAATCTATATAGAACTTAAGAAAATGAACAAGAAAAAATCAAATAACCCCATCAATAAATGGGCAAAGGACATGAACAGAAACTTTTCAAAAGAAGACAGAATAATGGCCAGCAAACATATAAAAAAAAGTGCCCAACATCTCTAATCATTAGGGAAATGCAAATCAAAACTACAATGAGATATCACCTAATTCCAGTGAGCATGGTCTTTATCAAAAAGTCCCAAAACAACAAATGCTGGCATGGATGTGGAGAGATTGGAACATTCTTACACTGCTGATGGGAATGCAAATTATTGCAACATACGTGGAAAGTAATCTGGTGATATCTCAAAGAGCTAAAAATAGAAATAGCATTTGACCCACAATCCCACAACTGGGTATCTATTCAACAGAAAAAAAGACATACTATAATAAAGACATCTGCACTCAAATGTTTATGGCAGCACAATTCACAATTGCAAAGATGTAGAAACAACCCAAGGACCGATCAATACATGAGTGGATTAATAAAATGTGGTATATGTATACCATGGAATACTACTCAACTACAAAAAACAATGGTGAACTAGCACCTCTTATATTATCCTGGATAGAGCTTGAGCCCATCCTTCAAAGTACAGTATCACAACAATGGAAAAACAAGCCCCACATGTACTCACCATCAAATTGGTACTAATTGATCAATACTAAGGTGCTCACATGGTAGTAATATTCACTTGGTGCCGGTCAGGTGGAAGGGGGATGTGGGGGTGAGTAAACTTACAACTAATGGATGTGGAGTGCACTGTATCGGGGAAGGGCATGCTTGTAACCCTGGCTTGGAGGAGGCAAAGGCATTATATATAACCAAAATGTTTGTATCCCCATAATATTCTCAAATAAAAAAAAAACTCCTAACAAAGTAAAAATTATATCCACCAAAAATGGTTAGAGGTCGGGGGGAGAGGAAATATGAGCCTATTGATCTCTTCATTTTTCACAGTAGGGAGTCAACTAACATTGCCTAAAATTGAAATATCTAAATTTTAAAAACTCATTTATTATACTACTCTTTCTCTGATTCTTTGGAAATATTATAGACAGTATGAGTATAGCAAATAAACTTATTTTTATTTTCATTTTAGACTCTTTCATATCAAATTAAATATGAATAAAACTTAGGACACTATGTAAAATTGTTAAATTTTTATTTAAAATTGCATAAATGGTATGATTCCACTGTGTTAAATGAACCTATCTAACTCTCCACCTAGTTATACACATACAAAGAAGTCCGGAATAGTGTTTTCTAAAAGTTAACAATGATTATTTCTATATGATGGAATTGGTGGTGATTTGTTGTTGTCTCCTTTTATAATTATCTGTACTGCTTGAATATTTTATAATTACATATATATTCTTTTAAATTAAAAAGTCATTAAAAATACAATATAAAACAACTCATATGTTTACACTCATACAAAGTATAAATAGAAAGACTTTGGAGCAGAAGAACATGATTTAGACGGACAAAGCAAACAGAACAACTCCTGTTTCAGGACCTGGGAAAGCGAGGTCACTCACGCAAATAATGAGAGGTCAGATCAAGAAGAATGTGGAGTTAAGCTCATACAACAGAAAGAGACTTAAATCAAGGACACGTTATATTGCTGGGAGGAAGCAAAGTGATAATATAATCAGAGAATATAGGAAAAGAAGCTCTAACTTGGATAAAAAACCCAAAATGGACCTATTTTGTATGGCAGGTCTCCAAGCTTTGGTCTGCATTTCTAGCTTATAGGGTCAGTTTTCTAGAATGGATTTGGCTTTTGTCAGCCTTCTAGTTGGAGACTATGACTGCAAGAAAATCCATTTCAGTTACTGAGAAAGAAATTAAAAGTTCATTATAGAAACAAGCAACTGAGCATGATAACTATGTCCAGGATGAAAGTGAACTATATATAGCTTTCTCCATATTTTTTATCCATTTAATGAACAATGATTTCCACAGAGAGGTGACTCTCAGACTTTTCTATCTCAAGTCCCCTTTTTGCTCTTAAAAATTACTGAGAACTCCATTTTAAGTGTACAATTAAATGATTTTCAGTGAATTACTGAGAACCCCAAAGAGCTTTTGTTTATATAGATTATATCTATCAATATTTTTAATATTAGAAATTAAACTGAGAAGTTAAAAAATTATTCATTTAAGAATAACTCTATTACATATTAGCATAACATATTTTATCAAAAACAACTATTTCTTTAAAACAAAAAAATTAATGAGAAGAGTGGCATTGTTTTACATTTTTGCAAATCTTATTGATGCCTAGCTTAACAGAAGGCAATTGGATTCCGGTATCTACTTCTGCATTCAATCTGTGTGATATCACATATCTGGAAAACTCTACCATGCACTTGCAAGAGAATGAGAATGAAAAAGACAAATAACATCTTAGAATTACAACGGAAGTAGTTTTGACTTCACCCGTACCCCAAGATCACATTTTGAGAAGCACGGCCATAGAAAACATTAGTAAGCACTTTAAAAAGTGCAATAGAATATTACTCAATCTTAAGAAACGACAGTGAGCTAACACTGCTTATATTATCCTGGATTAAGCTTAAGCCCATTATTCAAAGTAAGGTGACACAAGACCCGAAGAATGGGCCCCACTTGTACTTGCCATCAAATTGGTATTGACTGATTGACACTATGGTGCTTAAATGGTGGTAGTGTTCACTGGGGATCTTGGGGGTGGGGGATGGACCCACAGCCGGGGGATGTGGTGAGCACTGTGAAGGGGAGGGACATGCTTGAAGTGTATTTGGGGATGGGTATTAGGGGTCTCAATGGGGGTTGGGAAATCCTCTAAAACTGATTTATGTGAATTGCTGTACAACTTGGTAAATTTACTAATAACCATTTAATTGTACACTTAAAATGGAGTAAAGACATGATATGTAAATTACACTTCAAAAAATATATATATAGGGGGAAAAAACCTAACACCAACACACAGATGTCGTCACACTGACACATTCTCACACTCACACTCTTGAAGCTTAGTTTTCATTCAACATGAGGTTGTTCACATTTCTCAGTCATTATGTATTATTAGCTTTCACATTTTCTCCAAATTATTGTGAGAATTGCAGATTCCTCAAGTTTGAAGGAATAGCACAAAGGTCAGCTAGATGTAATCATTTTAATATTTTGTCATATTTACTTTATGCATGTAATAAATTATATTTCTATTAAAAAAAAAGAACTCCAGTCATATTGAATTAGAGCCCACCTATATGACCTCATTTTGCTTTAATTACTTCTTTAAGGTCCATGTTTTCAAATAGAGTCACATTTTGAGATACTGGAATTTGGGCTTCAACATGTGAAATTCATAAATAAGGCAATTGAAGCCTCCTTTGATGCAACACTTTGGTAATTTCACACAGTGATAACAAATAATTTTGATGATAATATTTTCCTGCCTTCTGTTTTATATTTTTCCTGACTTATCTTAAGTGTGCTTCTAGAGGAACCAGAAATGTGCAATTGCAAATACAAATAGTTCATAAAATATTTCAAATCTTTTGAGAAATGAGGTAGAGGGAGCAGTGAGATGAAAATTTAAATGCCATTATTCAGACTTGGCTTCTTTCTCCTTTACTACATGAGGTTAAGGAATTTTCTCATGTTTAGTTTCATTCTTTTTTGTACCTAAATCTTAATATCTTCTTGGTATTCATCTCTGCCAGTTTTCTTTTCTTTCCCTATTCTCTTTCTTGTCTGAATGTTAATTTCTTTTTAGCCGTTTATTTTTCCCCCTCTTATCTTAGATCTCACCTTTGCAGGAGCCAATTTACCTCACTATTCTCTTCTTGGACTCCTCCTTTACACCCCATCAGCAGAACTGACACTGTTTTGGGATGTCTCTTTGTTGGGTGTGGTGGGCTTGGTGGATGGGTGGGAGCTGCTATCCTTGCACCCAGGGACAGGAGGCAGAATTGTATTTCGTCTGCTCAGCCTTCTTGGGATTGTTTTTGTTTTCTCAAGCAGTATGTAGCAAGATGTTTTATTTTGATTCAATTGGATAATTTCTTTTTATGTTTGTTTTGATTACTGATATGTTAGGATTCATTTTTAATATTTTGGTTTTGCTCAGATTTTTTTCTTTTCTTTTTTAGTCTTTTTTTGCATTGATAGTTTTCTTTTTCACATTTTTAGAAAATATAAAGTGTATTTATGTTCTTATAATAAGTACCTTTGTATTATATACATACACATTTTTTATGTTCAAAGTTATTCTTTTTTTCTTTCCCTAGTGTTATTCTATCACATTTTTACCTTCTATATGTTACTGCTTCTCCTTGGGTGTACTCTTCCTCCTCCTGACATGCTATCTTTGGAATTACCTCAGTGGCTGATGGAAGAAACTGTACACCAGCTCTATGTATCAGGACAGAAATTTCAAAGTTTACAATTTCTGAAATTAGCGGACAAACTGCAGCGCCCATGCACATTAAGAAAAATAATAAAGAAAAGAAAACCAATAAGATAATTGGAATGTGAATTCACTCCCTTCTTCCTCAAGGCTGATGCCCTTCCCTGATCTCCTTACTCCCTGGAGAGCTTTTCACTGCTAGCCACATGGATTGTCCCTCAGCTTGCTCCTAGCCTGTTCTCCTAGAGAAACATGGCATATGTGAGTGAAGAGGGATGATTTAAAAGGTTTGTTCCAGTGTTTTATATCATAGTTTAAGAAAGCAATGCTTAAGTGTTAATCAAGAGGGGAAGGGCTGTATAATGTGAAGTACATCCCTAATATGGTGCAGTGCAGCAGTAGGCCCCGTATAAGTTGATATAATAAGACCCATGAGATTTAGTATTGAGTTTATAAAGTGAGTTGCAAAAAGATATGTACGAGACATTTCATTTTGTAGTACATTTAAAACAATAAATGAAATGGCTGTATATTTTCAGTCGTTTCATGTATTTGGTATGAGTATGTAAATCTATAGAAAATGCCTAAAAGCATCACTCCAAATTGATGCAATGAGGAAGAATTAGGGAAATGAGTGTTGAAAGGGAGAGACTTGGGAGTGGTAATCAAAAGGGATTTTAGTCTATATGTAATGTTTTATTACTCTTAATAATTCATGTATTCATGAATTGTCCATAGTATTAAGACCAATCAAAAGTCATAAAGCCATCATAGAGGTTTATCCATATTCTTTTCTATTCTTCTCATTAGAAAAAGCAGAGAAAGCAGACAATGACCACCTTCTTCATAAGGTTTTGCTCACCCATCCCAAATATAAGTATTTCTCCTGCCTCTGTGATCACAGCTTTCAGTTTCCCCTCCTCTTAGGGTCCTACTCTTTGATTTTATTACAGATATCCAGTAGACAGTAAACTAGTGTCTAAACCCTTTTATAAATTATTAACAGCTAGTAAATTACTTATAGACCTTCAGTAAATATTTTTGGATTTATTTTGGACTAAATTAGAGAAATCAAGTGAATACCACAAGATGAGAATTGTGAAATTATTTTAAGATGTTACTTTCCATGAAACGGCATTTTGAAGTGGCAACTGGTTCATTAACTCCCCTTTAGTCTAGGCTGTTATTTTGTTTTCCCTTCAAAACAGATGAAGTGAATGGGTTTGGGGTTGTGAGACTGCTGAGGAGTTAGTTGGTCCCAAGTAATCTTGGTTGATGGCGTCAGTCCACTAGGGGGCACTCTAGGCTTTATTAGACGTGAAGACTTTTTCTGATGGTCCCAGGGGGCTGAACAATTAGAAGAGACCGGATAGCCTGTGAGTCACTGAAATCACAGATGGCAAAGGATGGGGGTGTTTGTGGAAAGTTCATCTCAGGTTTTCAGTTCTGACGTTCCATCTAAAACCTCAGAAAGCTGGAGCCCATATCTTTATAAATCCGCTGTGAGGATGATTTTCTGAACAGAGGGTAAGGGAACTGGACTTTACTGGTTATTGTGAGCCCAGTAAACAGAAACATCTCAATTATCTGTTTTTAATTTTTTAAATTTTTATGACTAAATTTCCTGAAATTCACTCACCTAGAAATTATTCCAAATACCCCTGATATCTGATCTCTTCATATGTCTTTGAGACTAAAAGGAACAGAAATAAACAAAAGAGAAGAGAAAAAATAAAGAACATAAATGGGAAGCAAAAAGGGAGAGGACAATATCTAATTTGACCAGCATTTGATCAGAACAGCTGTGTGGCCTGCAGAGTGTGTGGGGAAAGGGGTGGACAGAAGGGGACAGGCATAAATTAAGTCTGAGTGAACATCATACATGCATCCTGTTTTTATTTTAAGCAACTAAACTCCCAGTTGGGAACATTTTATTTGCAGATGGTGATTTCCTGATATCTAGAAATTGTATCTACTTCTCAATACACAATGCATACTGTCAAATATTTTTCCTTTATTAGAATTTTTATAAATTTAAATCCTCAAATTTTCTGTCATAGTGTGTAATTTGGGAAATGGGTCACTCTCTCTGTGATTCTTCAAGGGACTGCCTTACCCCAGCTGAGACACTCATGCTTCCCAGAGGTATCATCCCCTTTCCTCACAAACTATCCCACAAACTACTCTCACATAAAGTGTTTTACGACAAAAATAACCCTTATATCTTCACACATTGGTAACACTGCCTCTTGCCCCTACACTGTTTGCACCCACAGGTTTGGAGAGATGACTGCACAGTCTCACTGGGCCACTGTGGGTGGAATTTCCTGTTCTGATGAATGACAGAGCTCAGGTGTGATTGGTGCTCAGTGAGTCTTGTGGAACCTAATGACAGTAAGAACAGTTTGCACCCAGACGTGACACCCTCCACAGTAGGGGAGGAGGCACCCCAGCAACCAGGAAGGGGTCATGGAGAGGAGACTGGGAGCTCTGCTGGGGCTTCTGTGGCTCCAGATTTGCTGTGAGTTGGGGCCATCCCAGATGGGGGACTGGGGAGAGTTACACAGCTGACAGGGGAAGGGGAGCTGACATGAAGCTCTAGGATAGTCCTACTTCCTCCAGGGGGTTTCTTGAGTATTTTGTTTGTTTGTTTGTTTGTTTGTTTTAGACAGAGTCTCACTCTTTTGCCTGGGCTAGAGTGCCGTGGCGTCAGCCTAGCTCACAGCAACCTCAGACTCCTGGGCTCAAGCAATCCTACTGCCTCAGCTTCCCGAGTAGCTGGGACTACAGGCATGCGCCACCATGCCCGGCTAATTTTTTCTATATATTTTTAGTTGGCCAATTAATTTCTTTCTATTTTTAGTAGAGACAGGGTCTCGCTCTTCTTACTCAGGCTGGTTTTGAACTCCTGACCTTGAGCGATCC
>CAUYRT010084716.1:0-55029 GCA_963574885.1 Lepilemur ruficaudatus
TTCGAAACCAGCCTGAGCAAGAGCAAGATCTCGTCTCTACTAAAAATAGAAAGAAATTAATTGGCCAACTAAAAATATATAGAAAAAATTAGCCGGGCATGGTGGCACATGCCTGTAGTCCCAGCTACATGGGAGGCTGAGGCAGAAGGATTGCTTGAGCCCAGGAGTTTGAGGTTGCTGTGAGCTAGGCTGACGCCACAGCATTCTAGCCTGGACAACAGAGCCAGACTCTGTCTCAAAAAAAAAAAAAAAAAACCCACAATGAGATACCTACTACTTTACACCTATCAGATGACCATTATTAAAAATCAAAGAATAATAGATGTACTTATACACTGTACTACACACTTATACACTGTAAATTAGTATAACCTCTATGGAAAACAGTATGAATATTCCTCAAAGAACTAAAAGTAGCCCTACCATTCAATTCAACAATCCCACTATTGGGTATCTACCCAAAGGAAAAGAAGTCATTTTATCAAAAACACACTTGCGCCTGAATGCTCATCACACTACAATTCACAATTGCAAACATACGGAATCAACCTAAGTGCCCATCAATTGTTGAGTGGATAAAGGAAATGTGGTGTGGTGGATAAATACACACACACACACACACACACACACACCAGGGAGGACTGCTCGGCCATGAAAAGGAATGAAATAATGTCATTTGCAGCAACTTGGTTGGAACTGGAGAACATTATCCTAAGTGAAGTATCTCAGGAATGGAAAAACAAACACCCTGTTTCTCCCACTAATAAGTGGGAGCTAAATGACAGCTACACGTGGTCATAATGTGGTATAAAGGACATTGGAAACTAAGAAGAGGGAGGGTGGGTGTGTGAGAAATAAAAACTTACCTATCAGGTACAAAGTACACTATTCTGGTGATGGGCACATTAAAAGCCCTGACTTCAGCATTATACAATTCATCCATGTAACAAAAAAACTTGTACCCTCTTAATACATTTGAAAATATATATATATAAAGAAATGCATAAAGTAAAAATAAAAGTCACAAAAAAAGAAAGGTACAATTCTATATCAACTCTTCAGAGAATATAAAAATAGTTCACTTTATGAAATTAGCATGATCTTGATGCCAAACCCTGTCAGAGCCATTAGTAGAAAAGAGAATTATGGGCTAATCTCACTAATAAACATAGGATTCCAGCAATATACATAGATAGCAAGACTCAGTATTACAAAGATACCAGTTCTCCCTCAGCTTCTCTATAAATTCAAAGAAATCATATTAAAACCTCCAACATTTGTTGATGAGGAAATTAACAAGCCAATTCTAAAATTATATGGAAATGCAAGTGGCTGCCAATATGCAAGTTCTCTTGAAGAACAAGGTGAGAGAATTTTGGCTCCACTAGATATGAAGACTTATTACAAAGCTACTGTAACTAAGAACTGTGATATTGTTGCAAAGTTTGACAAATAGACCAATGGAATAAATAGAAAGTCCAGAAGTAGAAACCACAAGTATATGGATACAATTTATGACAACATAATGCCTTTCAGAGGTAAATTGATTGATGGTCTTTTCAATAAATGATGCTAAATCAGTTGGATATCTTTATGAGAAAAAAGAAATGATTCGTACCTCACACCATACACAAAAATAAATTCCATAAAGGCAAACAATGACACTTCATGATATAGGAGCATATCTTCATTATGTTAAGATAAGGAAATATTTCTTAAGAAACACACGTGCCACAAGGGAAAAAAAGGCATCATAAAGGGAAAGTTTGTAAATTAGACTACATTAAAACTAGGAATTTTTTTTCATCAAAAGACCACACTATGAAAGTGAAAGGGCAAGTCATAGATTGGGAGAAAATGTTTGTTATATCTATAAAACCAACAAAGGGCTTGTAGATACAAGTTTTATATTATCTATATAGATAATATAAAACACTCACATGGTTCTTACAACCCAAAAGAAAAATGGACAAAAGGTTTCAACAGGCACTTCACAAAGAGGGTATCTAAATACAGAAACATATTCAACATCTTCAGTAACCAGGAAAATATGAATTAAAACCCCAATGTTATGCCACTATGCAATTACCATAATTCCCAAAATTTAAAAAAAAATTTAAGAGTGATATTACCAATTATTTGCATGACTGTGGAGTAAGGGGAATGCTTATATGCTTATACATGCTGGTATGAATATAAATTTAGAAAACAGTTTGGCTTTATATACTAAAGTTGAACATACATAGAACCCATCCTCCAACAACCCCACTTCTAAGGATATATACCCAATCGTAGCGTGTTCATGGCAGCATTATTCAAAATAGCAAAATCAGAAAACTACTCAAATATCCACCAACAGAAGACTGGGTAAAGAAATTGTCATATATTCATTCAATGGAATAATATACACCAATAAAAATGACCTGTCTACGGTTACATGAAACAACATGAAGAACCCTCATGAACACAGTGAGGAGCAGAATAAGCCAGCCACAAAAATTACACACTGCATAAATCAATCATATAAAGTTTAAAAGCAAGAAAAACTCTACTACAGTATTAAAGCTGAGGAAATAGAGGAGAGAAACAGGTGAAAAGCAGGAGGGCACAGGAAAGGACCTTCTGGGGTGCTGGCAACGGTTTCTTTCCTGACTCAGGCGGTGGTTCACAGGTGTTCCATGTGCAATGATTCACTGAGCCTGCACATATATTTTTGTCCTCCTTTCTTAAGTGTGTTTACTTCACATAAAAAAAAGGTTAAAATTACACAATAATATCCTTAAACCAGAAATTTTATCTCTAGGAATTTTATTCTTTACATATAATATATGTGTATTAAAAATTAAGTTCAAACATTTTTGGTGATAGCAAAAGACTGAAAACAACTGGAATGTTGATCAGTAGATGGCAGGTACAATAAATTATAGCACATCCAGGAATATTAAGAATACCTTAACAAGAATGAGGCATCTCTATGGGTGCTAGTATGGGACAATCTCCAACATTTATTTAAGTAAACAATCAGCAGGAGATTTAGGACAGTGTGCAAAGTATGCTATCATTTCATTTGTGGTTTCTTTTTTTGGAAAAAAAATTATTTTTTATTTTATTTTACTTTTATTTCAGCATATTATGGGGGTACAATTGTTTAGGTTACATATATTTCTTTTGCCCCACCCAAGTCAGTGCTTCAAGCGTGTCCATCCCTCAGACGAGGGGCACTGCACCCATTAGGTGTGAATATGCCCATCCCCTCTTCCCCCCTCCCACCTGCATGAGTGGATTAATAAAATGTGGTATATGTATACCATGGAGTTCTACTCAGTGGCAAAAAACAATGGTGATCTAGCACCTCTTGTATTATCCTTTACAGAGCTGGAGCCCATTCTACTAAGTGAAGTATCACAAGAATGGACAAACAAGAACCACATGTACTCACCATCAAATTGGTGTTAATTGATCATTTGTGTTTAAAAATGGAGTAGAAGATATGCGTGTGTGTATTTTATATATGCCTATAACTTTTCTGGAAGGACAGGTAAAAACAAAACCTAGTAAGAGTGGCTGTCTCTGAAGTGGGAAGCTGGAACACCAGAGGTCATGGATGGAAAGGAAGCTTTTTTTTTCACTGGTTTCGTTGGCATCATATGAACTCAATTATGTGTATGTTACCTTTTCAAAATAATAAATTAAAAGGTGATAAGTTGAAATGATTTTGAAAGCCCAGTTCCCAACGGCCAATTTTTTGTTGCATTTGGATATTTGTGTGTATCAAAATGCTCTTTCTTTGGGGAGCTGACATGGCCTGGGGTGGAGGCTAGAAAACAAGTGCCCATGAAGGGTGACAAAGGCAGTTGAAAGCCAAGAGGCAAGCAGAGACAGGTCCAAGGGAGGAGGGCAAGAGTGCAGGTGGTCACCAGTCTGAGCAGAGCTAGCAGCAGGGATGAGGAAGCCAGTTAAGAAGCTGAGAAGTGCAGGTCAGGGAGACTAGACAAAAGTGAAAGCACATGATGCAAAGGACCTGCAGACGGGAGGCTACCCAGGAGGAAACATGCTGTTGATATTCACGACTTGCTCTCACGAACCTGACATCCTGGCAGAGTTTAAAGGGCCAAGGACAAGAAGACACCATGCTCTTACCAGTTTATTTGTATTGATCCAAAATGTGATCGGCCCAATAAGGCAGCCCCTGTCTCCTCTGCAATACCTATGTACAGTGTGTGCACACAATGGTCTTTAAAATGGGCTGTTGATTTTCCCAGTTCTAAAGCATAAAAACATAACCTTTCCTCCAAGTGGCTTAACAGCTTTTCACATGGTGAGCCCTGCGTGGGCCTGAGTCACTGGCAGACGGGAAATGGGTGCATAAAAAGACACCAGCCTCAGGTTACCTTTGCTTTGTGTCCCTGATTTGATCACTACACTGAGGTTCCAATCACATAGTTCACATCATTGCCTTTAAACAGATTTATCCTGTTAACAACCATCTTGTCAACATTTTACCTTTAAAATTTGTTGAAGGGGCACAGCTTTGAAAGGATGTATTCCAGGGCCTGCCATGCCATGCCCAGAACTCTGTTACATCGATCTCCAGGACCCTAAAGACTCCCACAAGAGCAAAAACTCATGTCAGCGGAGCAAACTGAAGAGGTCAGTGCCAAGGCCACCAATTTGAAGGAGATCCATTTCCCAAATTACCTTCTAGCCAACAGAGTCCTTTTGCCATTTAACACACGTATAGCTTCTGTACAGTGATGCCAAGTTTATTCTCTGTGCAGTTTTTTGTAAATCACATCCAAAATACGATTTGGAAAAAAAATGCACCTTCTTATGAGCCCACTGTGTACTTGAAAGACCCAGTGCACAAATCATTTGCACCTGTACCATTTCCATCCGGTTCTAAGCTAATTTTAAAAAGACTCTGAAAGCCTGCCAACAGCACATGTGCACAGAAGATAAAATGTAATAGCAATTAATCCAATCATCTCTGATTTAACGTTAATTTAACCCAGTGGATTATGCCTTGTTTTGTGTGCAACTGTGTTGATCCTGCTCCATTTCAGAGAGCCCCCAAATCAATCAAGTCACAATCCCTAATTGCAGTCAAAATGGGGAATTCCACTCAGCAGGGCCCTTCTCCAGAGTATCTATTCCTCCCAAGGAAGAAAGGGAAGTCAGAGAAAGAGGCATCTCTAATAGCAGGCTGCTAACATCGCAGCTGATGGTGTCAGGACTAGCTACGAGCAGTGGCCTACTGTTTGCTGGCATATTCAATTGCATCAGGGCTTCTTGCCAGAATGAACAGGAAAAGGCTATCAGAGAAAAGCCAATGGAAGTATAGTTGCTGTTTAAACTAGAAACAAACAAAAACAACAAAAATTCTGGGGGCACAATGTTTTCCTTTCCCTTTATTCGCAATATGGATTGAATGACTATCGCGGTTAAAGACCTGAATTAGGACAGCTGTAATTGGAAAGAATACCATCCTTCCCCCCTGGGTCTGATTTAACCGGGTTAGATTGTCAGTCTGCATTCCTGGAACCAAAAGCTAATTGTGAGAACATTTGTATTCTCATGTGCAAGGAAAGGAGAAAGTTTCAGCTTGCTAATTCCTCCTATTTAAATTTTCTTGAGAATGAAAATCATAAAAGGTTTTACCTGGGCTCAGGACAGCCCCAGAAGTTCAATTGTAGTTCAGCCTTAGTTAAACATTAGTTAATAGATACTTCACATAGAGTGCCACCATGTTCTTTTTCATAATTTTTCTCTCCCCTCCTCCCTTCCTTTGCAGCTGAGAATAATTAACTGTTCTTTTGTGAGTGTCATTTGTTCTCAAGGAATTAAATGCCACCTTATTTCCCAGCACAAGAATTCAACTGTCATAATTATAGCTTCATTTCAGAAGCAAAAAAAAAAAATCATAATTTATTACAGATTGTTCAGCATGTGAGATAGGTTTAAATGTCATTGGAAGTAAATTGTGGCATGTCATGAAGGGGTTTTAGCCACCACTGTAATTGATTTATAATTTCACATTTAAAATGAACAACATTCACCCATTGTTCTTGTATTATATAACTCTGACAGCAATCCCTTGAGAATGAGGCATTCAACTTGGTCAATACACAATAATAATAACAATAATAATAATAACAATAACAATGATATGCCAATTTTAAAGATAAGCAGTAAATTAGCATAAGCACTAAGAATGTATGTGTTAAAAAGGGGAGCTCAATCTCTATAATAGAAGGTAAAAATATATTTCAGAGAGAACGCATTTGGATATTAGCATTGAACTCCATAAAATTAAATGACTCCCAGGGGTTTTAGTGTAACTCATAAAATTAAGGACCATCAGAATGAAGATTTAAACTATTCTCTACCCAGGGTTATGAGGAAAGATACAATAATTAGAGAAGGTGGAGATGATTTTTTCCTATTTCTAATTTCAAGCGAAGAATCAATTCCACTCTGAACAGTAATTTACTAGGTTTACTGTGTGACCCTAGTACCCTGAGACCGCACAGAGGTGATAGGTGGGTGGTAGATGAACTACATAAATACTTGATTAGACCATTAACTGCCTACAGATCCATTTTGTGCAAGACGAAGTGAGTTCTGTGATGATTGTTATACCTCAAAATCATATTGATAGATGTATGCCACTTGGATGTGAACACAGAAGCAAACACAAGCTCACAACAAGGACAGGGACAATTGGTAACAACCAAACCACATAAGCTACAATTTAGAGGCAAAATCAGAACCTTCTCACCCCACTCCCCATCCCCCAGTCTACAGTCTTTTGAAATGCCTTTTTTCTCCTTTCTGGGAAAGTCAGTAAGACTTTAAAAAGTCAATAAGATAGTCAGGATACAGAAAGGCTTTTGGAAGACAAGGTGTGGTGGACTGAGCAATGGCACCCTAAGATGACCCTGTTTCATGCCTGGAACCTGTGAATGTTACTTTCTATGGCAAAGGGACTTTGCAGATGTGATTAAATGTAAGGGTTTTGAGACAAGGGGATTATCCTGGGTCATCTGGGCAGGCCCAAATGTAATCACAAAGGTCCTTATGAAGAAGGTAGAAAGAGTTTTGACTACAGTAGAGAAGAAGGCCATGTGACCCCAGAAGCATAGATTAGAGTGATGCAGCCAGGAGCCAAGGGATGCTAGCAGCCTCTAGAAGTGGGACAGACAAGGAACAGATTCCCCACTGGAGTCTTCAGGAGAAACCCAGCTCCATGGCATCTTGATTTTAACCCCATAAGACTCATTTCAGACTTCTGACATCCAGAACTATAAGAGAAAACAGCAATAGCTGTGCTGTTTAAAATCACTGAATTTATGGTAATTTGCTACAGTAACAACAGGAAACTAATACAGAGGATCTCAAGAAAGAACCTGATTCATTAAAAAGCCTGTCACAAGATCACATTATCTCCATGTTGGGAACCAACCAGGGAGTCAGGTCTGATCCTGGCTTTGGGCTGAGGCTTCCAGCCTTATCAGGATCTGGGTTCCTCCTTTGCTGGTTCTCAGGCAGTTACTGTGTTGTCCTTGTTGGCGGACAGTCATTCAAGAATTTGACAGCATTGTCAATTTAAAAGAGGACTAACACTTCACTTGATTTAAAAGCTCACTATTTAGATTGTTAAATGAACTTAGTGCTTTAAAATGAGCTGTGATTTTATTTATGGCTGATAAAACAGAAATTATATTTATTTAAAAACATCAGTGTATCCTAACACTTTGGGAGGCCAAAGCCGTAGGATCCCTCAAGCCCAGGAGCTTGAGGTTACAACAAGACATTATGACACCACTGCACTCTAGCCTGGGCGACAGAGTAGAGAGCCTGTCTCAAAAATAAAAAATCAATGTATTACAAAATTTCCAAAATACATAGTTTGCAATTTTTTCCAAACATCATTCCTTTGACCTGGTAAACAACTGCTCTAGAGTTGCCACTTAACATTTAATAAATGTTTGCAGTAAGTCAACAATTTACAATGCAAATTTTAGACACAGTTTTTGAAATAATTATGTATTTAGTTTTCTATCATCTGAGGAAGTAAAAAAGACACTTTTAATAAACTATTGGAATTATACATGCAATGGTTTTATCTAGGGTTAACGGACAGTAATTTCCTATTGCAAATAGGAGAATATTTCATTCCACTTTCTTTATCCTCCACCAGGAGACATCTTCCAAGTTTGTAACTGTTTTCCTCTCTCTCCGCACCCTACTACTGGATCTAAGATATTAAAAATCTTGGCAGTCAGCCTCAGGGAAAAGAAGTAAGACTTGGACTGGCATCATTAATTTTACTGCAAGGGGAGGCTTGTGGTCTTCTTTCCAGCATCATTCTGTTCATTCATTCATTCACTCAACAAAAACCTATATGGTGCCTGCTCTGTGCAATGTCACTGAGGGGGACAGAAAGATGAAGCAGAGAAATCCTATTAGTAAATACATAATCAATATTAGGTAATAACTACCAAGGTAACAAATCACTTTACATAACTTATCAAATGAATCCTCTAAGACAATTATCATTACCCCTGTGTTACAAATGAGACTCAAAGGAGAAAAAAATTACCCAACTTTTGAGGAGTAGTTCAAATTCAATTCTGAGTTCACAAAACCTGTGGCTTTAACCTGCTTGACAAGATGAAACAAATTAACTTCCGTGAGAAAAATATAAAGGGCGTGGAGTGTAGGTGTTGATTACATCCCCCAGGTGATCAGGGGAAGACTGTGAAAGAGGCTGTGAGGACTGGGGCAAAGACTGAGCATATACAGATGGGACAATGGGTCATCCTGGGCAGAGGGAACAACCAGAGCCAAGACACTAAGGTGGGGCTCTGGGCTGAATGTTCATGTCCCCACAAAATTCATACGTTGACATCCTGACCCCCAAGATAATGGTGTTAGGAGGAACTTTGAGAGGTGATTAGGTCATGAAGGCAGAGCCCTAATGAATGGGGTTAGTGCCTTCACAAAAGAGACTCCGAGAGCTGCCTCAATTGTTTTCTACCACGTGAGGACACAGCAAGAAGACAGCTGTCTCAAACAGGAAGCAGGTCCTCATTAGACACCGCTCTGCTGGTTCCTTGATCTTGGACTTCCCAGACTCCAGAACTGTGAGATATAAATGCTTGTGTTTTCAACTACTCATTCTATGATATTTTGGTAAAAGCAGCTCAAATGGACCAAGACAGGTGGGAAAGCATGGAACTTGCAGCGAGAAAGGGAGTGGCTCAGCATGGCTGGATGTAGGAGTCAGCACAAATAACAAGAAGTAATGGTAGAAACCTCATTTGGTGCCAAGTCATATAGAGCCTTAAGTACAAGCTATGGGATTTGCTATGGAGAAAGTAATTGTCAAGCAACTGGTCAAAACAATTTAGTCAACAACACGTCCTGAGCAATTTTTTCCTCCTACAATATTAGAATAAACAAAAGAAACTTCCTCTGATTTCAGGCTAGTTGGAGAAGTGGGACATACACGTATTAATGAAGTAGGATTCTTGCAAGCAATGAGTTAACATATTCAGATTAATATCAAGCATTAAATATTTTATTAGAAAAAAGTAATAAGGGCTTTTAAATAATTAGTATCACACATAATTATAATAGTATCACATATAGACATAAAAGATGACCAAACAGAGTGGTACTCCAAATAAGTCTTTGTTATTTCTGAAGTATATTCACCTCTGCTCTTTATTTCAAAAAAACAAATCATATGCTTTGGCAAGCTTCCAGGCTTTTGAGTCAGAGGACACAAAATCTCCTGCCCTCCAGGAGTTTACAATCCAATAGGAGAGTGTAATGGACTATATTATTGTTCGCAATATTATTGCACCTCCCTCCTATGGGAATATTAATATAATACATCTCCTCTTATAACTTGTTTTAGCTAATGAAAAATAATCAGAACAAGTTTCTAGGCAGAAGCATTAAACCCAGATGTGTACTTTGCCATGATTTCTCTTTTCCTCTGCCATGAGTCCAGCAATATCCCAGAAAGAAATGGGAGCTGCTTTCCATCAGCCTGGGTCCTGACAGGGCCGGGGCCATGGCCAACTCATAATGACAATGCAAAAAGAGCAAGTAGTAAACCTTTGTTGTGAGCCACAGGGTGTAGTATCGAGGTTTGTTGTTGAGTGGACTGATACTGCAAACTAACATGAGAATATGCACAAACACAATATAGGGTCAAGTTTATGGAGAAATGCAGGACACCAAAGGAAGAAGGGACCATTTATACCTAGATCATATCATCATCAGCCCAGCCAAAAAATATTCTCCTTTCTTTTCAGTGTCTTTCTATTTTGTTTGCTTTAAGATTTAGCACTGAGTACAGCTGATAGCTAACTCATCAGCTGACCTTCATTTCCTCTCTTGCACTTGGCTCTCAGTCCCTGCATACTCTAAATCTGTTGTCAAGGACCAGCCAAAGTGCTGCCAGGCCAGCGAGTGAGCCACTTGTTCACTCAACACAGATTCATTGAGCATCTACCATGTACAGGTTATATGAGCACCAGAATCAGAGATGGAAGAAAAGAGTCCTGCCCTCAAGGTGCTCAGCATCTGGTGAAAGCACAGAATGTGAGGGGCCACCACAGTACATGGGGCATGAAGGAGAAAGCCTGGTCCCCAGAAGGGAGAGATGGGTTATCTACTGGGATGAGGTGAAACCTGAACTCAAAGTTGAAGGAAGAAAAGGATTTAGCCAGATGTCAGGAAGGGAAGGACCACCACTCAGCACCTGCAAAACCAAGAGCAGTCGGGCAGTTTGGCTTCCCAGGGAACTGCAAGTGTTTGGACAGAGGGAGTGAGGCAAAGGCTGAAGCATCAGAAAAGAGGGGGGTCAAGAAAAGCCTTGCAAGCTACTCTAAGAAGTTTGAATTCTGCACTAAAGGTGGTTGGATACCACGAAAAGCTTTTAAACTGTGGAGTGGTGATCAGATTTGCATTTTGGAAACATTTCTCTGGCAGTGCCGGGAAGGGGAGATCTGAGAGGAGCTGTCCATGCTTGGATCAGGGAAGTTAGTTAGAAAGCACTTGCCATAATTCTAGTGCTTCTCACTGGAATTTGAGAAGCTTTATTTGGGAAATAGAGTTTCCCAAAGACATGTAAGGAAGGGAATTAACTAACAGCTAGTCAGCTGCAAAGCCAGCAAGGAAATGCTGAAGATTTCCTGATTCTTCTCTGCCTCTTTGAAGAGCTTTGGATTTTCTGGATTCATATGGTATCTTTTGTAATTAAGTTTCAAGCTCATAACTTGATTAGTTTAAAAAAATTAGTTTCCTGCACCTTCCGTCTTCATAGGTCCCTTCCTCCACTCACACAGGCATGTAAATGTGCTCCTAACAAGTGTGTTCATTTATTCATTCATTCATTCATACCACAAATATTTATTGCATACCCATTATATGGGAGGCACTGTGCTGGGTGCTGGGTCACAGCTCATTTTCATGATACCTAATCAAAATCGTTATTAATGCTTTCTTTTTAAAATGTCACAAGTTAAAGAAAAATTAATTGGGTTCTGCATTAGTTAAAATTGCAGCTCAAAGATTGAAATCCCCAGATCACCCGTTCAACAGCTCTCACGTTGGGCCCTTTTACAGAAGCCTTTTCAGAGTTGCTCCTGTCACCTGAAGATAAGGAGCATCTGAGATACAGCCAAGCCCAGGTCCAACGGGGGGCCTACTGGACTCAGGGCTTTTCTGTAGCCTGTGGAGTCAGCTGACAACTAGACTCTGGCCACCTGGCCACAACCAGCAGGACAGCAGTCACTTTCAGCCATCGGCCAACAAGGTTGGATTTAAACCACTGGCCAATGGGTAAATGTTCCTCTACTTCATCATGGCCTTTTCATGACATCCACTCATCTGTTATAATTTTCCAAGGCCCAATAATTAGATAAAAAGAGATTTGATTAGGTGCAAGATTTACGAGGTTCCACACTGACATGAATTGTAATTCAATATAAGCTCATTCTAGAAAATGGGATAGAAGATGAACCGAATTCTTTATTTCTTTATCTACCCCTTTACACACACACATACATGACACAGGCAACTTGTCACTCAGAAAGACTGGTGGCAATTATTCACTTTGGGCATTTGGCAGACATAATGGGATGCTACTTTGGCAGTGATCAAAAATCATCTTCCTTTGTGGTTATTAATCAAAAATTTATTTTCCATTGACTAATTCCAGGAAAAGGTTATCATCTACTTTGGTCTGTACTTATTTCACTACTAACAAGAGATTCTTTTCTCTCTTATCCTCAGCAATTCAGAATTACCATCATTCCCAAGTCCTCTTTGAGTTTCTTGACCAGAAGAGGCGTTTAGCTGTGTCATCCATGATGTATTGCACGTTTAATTGCACTATGCAGCTATTCAAAAAGCATTCAGAAGTAATCATTTAGTATTAATATCCCAGGGCAATCCAAGGTCACAGTACATTAAAAACTAATTCACAGTGGTTCAAGAATGCATTTTTCATATATGGGGTAACATAATTCTTTTATGATAAAAGTGATAGTGGTATTACAGGGTGATGAGATACAGGATATTCTGAATATCCATCATTGGACCTACTGTACAAATGGCGAAGTCAGACCTTTGTTCTTCTCATAACTCAACACACCACTAATCTGTATTAAACACTACTGACCATGTTAACCTTTTACATGACTGACCATGCTTTAAGGAGCAACAAACCTCATTTGTTATCATAGACAACAGAAGCATTTAATATTTATTGTGATAAATTCATTCTCAAATTTTATTATCTGCTATTTTTTCTGGTCATTCTAACAACTAAAATTACAACATGTCTATAACATGTCTATGAGTAACTAAAAGCATTTTGGTGAACAACTACACACTAACATCTGCATGCATGTGTGTGTGTGTGTCTTATTAACTTCCTTCCAGGAATGCTGTGGAAGATAAAATTATTACAACTTGCATCAAACATCCATCATATTGAAACAACAGTGTCCCAAGGCAATAGGCCCTCTATACAGTATAGAATGGGCATCCTCTGCCCTCCAGAATCTATCATCTCTCACAAACCATTCCATTAGCAATGCTGTACCACAATTTGCTGCCATCCAGCAGGCCATACATTAGGAGTTATTCTGGCACTTCCAAGGCAATATTGACAGATTCGTTAATATGCAAAACTCTGCATTCAAAGAGATCAGGTTACATTGCCAATTCACTGTTTTCTTTCCTACTTCTTTTTACTACACAGCTCAAAATCTATTTTCCCAATCAATCCATATAGATAGAGGCCAGAAGTTTTGTCCTGTACAAGGCCATTAGAGATGTTAGTAAATATTATCATAACTCTGTGTTCAGGACACTGTTCTAGGTGCTGGATATGAGATCAGGTTGGGTATACCTGGAACAGAAATAAGGTATGGAGCCATAAAACACAGATAAGATATAAATTTTGCCAGTGGCAGCAGAAAACTGGAACAGCTTTGGCTCCCGACTAATCGTCAATGAGTGCTGCAGATGTTCAAGTGCAGAGCTCAGAAGCAAGGACATTGCTGGTCTCCACCGCCCTTTCCCTCGGCCTCCAGAGCAGCCCAGGACTCATCCTGGCACTTAGGACGTGTGCTCACTGAGACCCATGTAAGCTGCCTTTCTCCACACCCCTCAGAAGTTCTGTTCCCAACACTTCAAGGGAAAGGGAGAGCCCTAAGGATTTGATGATGAAGAGGAAGGGGTGGGATCTGGAAAATCATCCTCAAGGTGACAAATGGATAAATTACTTAAACTGTTAGACATCCCTATTTCCAAACAATTTCTAACACAAAAAGCCACCTTCAGATGAATCAGGTAAACCAGTCATTCTGATTGTAATTTAAAAGTAGAACACTCTTTCTATCCGTTTGATTAATAGCTATTGTCCATAAATCCACAGGCCAGTGGAACCTGGGGAATTCTTCAAATGCATAAAAAAGGTGCTTTGGCATCTCAGTCTCCTGGTAATGAAGACCAGAAGAATTTCTCACTCCCTCCCTTTCCTCCTTCCTTTCTCCCTTTTCTTTTCTTCACTTCCAATTCTTCATGAGTGCAAGACTTTGAGGACTAGAAAAATTATACCAAATTCTTAAAGGAAGAAGTTACAAGAAATGGAATAAAATGTGGCTGGTTAACCAGAAGGCTCTCTAAGGAGGCGCTGCTACATTAAATAAATCTCCCACATTGCTTCCAAGTAGCAGCCTTTCCATCACAGATCCTTGGGAAAGCCAATTAGATAGACTGATAAAGAAAGAATCATATAAATTCTAAGATTAACATTGACTAGAGTCAGCATTTTAGCATTTCTCATTTAAGGAGTTATGTTAAATGTGCACACCATGACCTTTCCCATCCTCTTGTCAACCAGGAGTCTTGGACAAATCACATATATTGGCCTCTCTCTTAAACAGAACAAGGCAACCAGGACTTGCTAACAAAATAAATTCCTTTTACAATGAAGTAACTTTTCTGTAGTTTCCTCAGGAACGTTTATTTTGATTCTCACCTTCATCAACAGCATTACTATCAACAGCCATGTGTTTGTATCCCCAGCAAATGACAAAGACAGGTAAGAAAAGAGAGCTGGATGCAATTTGTCAACCCTGAGTTACAGTGTCTGCCACTATTGTGTTTAAAGTCATTTGAACACTCCAGGCATTGGTTTCATCATCTCTAAGATCAAAATGTGAGAGAAGTTCTTTTGTGTCCCTTCTACACTCAATTTTCTATAATTTTTTTATTGTAAGTTAAAACATTATCTGAGGATAAAATCTATCCGCTTGGACAGAGATGATCATAGAGAAATTGATCCAGAGACTAACTCTTAAAGAGTAAGAGAACATTGTTAGTCTTACTTTACAGAGGAAGAAATTGAAGTACTGAGTGGTTAAATTACTTCCCCAAGGTCAGTAAGTTTATGAGTGGTAGGGTCAGTAATCAAACCCTGAAATGGTTGAGCAGAGCCTGTGGGGTCAAATCTGGATTTTAATTTTCGCTCTACTGCTTGCTCTGTGACCTTGAGTAAGTTGCTTGAGCTCTCTGAATATTGATTTTCTCATTACTACAAATGGGAACAATATAATAGCTGCATCTCAGGATTATCATGACTTAGACATGTGAAAATACGTGGTTAGTGCTTGACACATCAGAGGGACTCAGAAAGAGTCTGTTTCTTTTCTTAGCTACACCATGCAGTCCATGGTATGCCAAAGGGAAGGGAAGGATTTGGTCCAACACTGAGTAGAAGTTAGCAATCTTTGCTAGCCACAGTTTCTAGCTGAGTGATTTTAATCTCTGTGTCCTACTGCCCTCTTCTGGATATCAAATATCAGATCTGCTTGTGAATTTGGCTTATTGGTCCTACCTAATTGAGCAAACTCTGGACGTGACTAAATAATGCCTATTCCAGAGATGCAATGGAAGCAATTATTGGATGCAACAAGTGGACATTTACGACAGAACCAAGAGCTAGAAATGATAAAGTGATTACTAACTGCCATATGTGGTAGGTCTAGGTTATGATGATGAAGTCTTAAAGTACTGCTTCTTTCACACGGTGCCAGGTAGTCTGATAGGGAGTTGCAAGTCAATCACAAGCACTGATGAAATATGTAGATGCACAGACATGAGTAACCCTCCAAAAACACTTTAAAGTGGACTTGGAAAGGAATCCTAACCCATCTGAGGTAAGTCACACCTCCCAGACGATCTGTTCAGCCATTCAGTTTTAGCACATATTTTTCTCCAAGCATTTAAAACAGTAATTGTATTTATTCACAAAAATATAATTCACCTGTTTCTAATTCATTTATACGTTTTGTAACAAACTGCTGTTTTGTACCAAGTTGATGTTCAAAAAGTCAAATACATCCTTTTAAGTGTTTAAAAAATGTTTAGAAGATTTTTTTAGGTAAACATGATGAACTATATCAAATGAATTATAAAATATTTAAGATCCAAGTAGCAGGCATATTAAATGATAACTTATGGACATTTAAAGTATTAGAAAGTCACAATTATTTCGGAAAATAGTGGAATTCAAATTTTTACCCGAAAATTAATTGAAAATAAATATCTGTTTTGTTACCCGATGATTCACCAAAGGTATAAAGACATGGGTGATCCACATTTTATTTTTGAGAAAAATATGGAAACAACTACTATAAAATATCTTAGACTTTTCAAACTTTGTGATTAAATTTTAATTTGGTTGTGCTCAATATCATTACAACTTTAGGAAAAAATGAATAACCCTTGACTTAGAACAGACAGATGTGTTAGTGGGTGGATGGATGGATAAGTGATTCAATAGAAGGAATACCCTTAGAATTTAAAAACTTCAACATATTTTTCCATTGCTTCTATGAACCACACATTCCTAACACATATTATTTTTCTCTAGTACTTCAAACATTTAGTTTATCATCCATACCATTTAAATGTAGATTTACATTCCTTTAAAAGCAAGATATGTATAAGAAAAAAATTTTACTAAGACAAATTACATTTGAAATGCACTAAAGAGAAATTATAAACATTCTGAAAATAAATTCTCCTATGAAGTAAAGAATGACTTTTATGTGTGTAATAACAACCTTATTTTTATAAATCTCTATTATCACACATTGAATTTGTTGAAGCAGAATTTATAAAGCAGTATTATCATTATTTATTAGAAAACAAAAAAAAATGCCCTTGTGTAGACTTGAGGTTTATAGATGAGAAATAATATTTCCACCATCACCCAGAAAAGGAATGATGAAGTAGGAGCCACTTCAGGACTGCAAGATACTAAACATCTACTACGTTCCCTTCAGAAACACATGCACACCTTCAAGCGCACACACACGCACACACACACAGTTTATATGTCCATGCATTCTTTCAGCAAACACCAAATATCCTGCATCAAAACTAGTTCAAAAACCATCTTCTTAACAAATCTCAAACATGACCAACAGAATGAATGACCCGTTTCTCTGCTCCTATACCTGCTTGTTCTTTTTTTTTATTATTCCCTTTCTTACATGCTGTTGCAATTATTATTTATATATCTGTCACTTATCTAAACTCTGAACTCAACAGTAAGAGTGGTCTCTATGTCTTATTCCTGTTTTTATCCCCAGCACCTAATATGATGCCTAAAACATAGCAGATACTTCAATAAATATAATTGCAAACATGGAGAATTTGTTTGAAATTCTCCAATTGGTTTGTCCGTGTGTTGGACACTAAATATCTGAGTCAGCTGACCTCTACAACGCCTCTCTGCAGCCACCTCCTAGTCGATTCAGTAGGAGTGGTGAGTTTTCAGTCACAGATAATGTTTGACCATAGGCTGGGCAACAACTTAGTGGGATTTGAACCATGAAATGGATATGTGGGTAAATAACCTTCAAGGTTCCTTCCAAAGATGACCTCCTTTGATTCTAATGTGGGGTGGTTCTTGTCTCACCTGCTCGTTTACCTTCTTCTTACTTTGTGAGACCTGCTGAGGCAATGATACTGAATTCCTGAATACCTGAGATGTTTTGCAAATACGAAACCAGGAAAGCTAAACTGTACCAGTAAGGTAGATCCTAACCCTATAAATCACCCAGGGAATTTGGTTAGACTATCTCCACTCTCTGGGCACCTCCCAGATTCTAAGATTGTTCATTATTTCGTGCTGATTTTGACTCAGATATTCCCTTTCACATTTCCAGCTGGGTCCTATTCTCTCTCACTTACATTGGCATTTCCTTCCACACTGATTGTCCTACCGGTTTTAATTACAGTTGACAAAAGCACTACTATGTATAAGGCACAGTGCTGGACACTTGACATCTGTTGTGTCATTACACTCCTAAGAGCATAATAACTTGATTCCCATGTTAAAGGACCAAGAAACTGAAACTGACAAACTTGCCCAATTCCTGCCATTAGAAAGCAGCGGAGCCACACGTCCTTCCTACTCCAGGGAACATGCACTTAACCACTAACCTAGTGCTTCTCAAATTTTACTGGACACACAAATCATCTAGGGATCGAGATTAAAAGCCAATTCTGATTCAGTCAATCTGGGGAGGGATCTGAGGTTCCTCATTTCTAACAAGCTCCCAGAATCAGAGATCTGCTAGCTCTCTGATTACTCTGAGTAGCAAGGCACTATCACCCACCCTACCTAAATTCTTCTTTGGCTTCAGGCTTTGAATAATTAGTTCTTCTTGGCTCACTCCAGATTTGGAGACAACCAAGAAGATAATATGAGAGCATGGGGGAGGAGGGAGTTAACCATTCCTGGCACATGCACTCTAACTCACACAGTTACCTACCCACACGGCTAACCAGCACCGTGACTGACCACACAGCACCCAGGCACATTGATGTAACATGCAAGCATTATCAGTCCACTGAAGGATGGAAAGAAAGTCTCATAACTCATCTCCCTTCTGACCTAAAGCCACCAGAATTTAAATTTACCTGTCAAAATCAAAGAAATAAATAATACATGGAGCTATTGAACAATATATTATCCATAAATAGCTATCTTATAGAGCAAGATACTAAAACTTAAGGGGTTTTTTTAAAGCTAAACAAGATTACTGACACCAAAGGAAGATCAGGACAAGCAAATTTAATGACTTAATGTTGCACAATATAAAATCATTCCAGTTGAATAACTTTTAATTCATTATAATGCACATATGCCAATTATGTCAGATTTATTAAGAGTAGTTCAACAGTGCTAGATCCTGATATATAACACTGGTTGCCATGACATCAAGCCTTTACAAGGACATCTTAAGGATCATGAAAGTGTCAAGGTGATAAGTTTGACACCGTATGGGTTTAATGATAGATGATAATACTGTTGCATTGTCTTGCCAAAGAAAACACGTCAGACACAAAGCAGAAGCATAGAGGTTTTACATGTATGCAGCCTCTTATTTTATCAGTGATGGTTTGTAAAAAGCCAGAAGAAACTTATGTCACTTAAACACAAGATTGTGTGTGTGTGTATGTGTGTGTCTGTGTAGTCTATATATACATATACATATACATATACATGCATATATATGTACTGTCATACCTCACAACAGGAATACATTCTGAGTAATACATTATCAGGCAATTTCATCACAGCATCAACATCGTGGAATGTATTTACACAAACCTAGATGGTGTTACACACACCTAGGCTATATGGTATAGCCTATTGCTCCTAGTCTACAAACCTGTCCAGCTTGTTACTGTGCTAAATACTGTAGGCAATTGTAACAGAATGGTTAGCATTTGTGTATCTAAACATATCTAAACATAGAAAAGGTACAGTAAAATATGGTATAAAAGATAAAAAATGGTACAGCGGTACAGGGCACTTACCATGAAATGAGATTGCAGGACTGGAGGTTGCTCTGGGTGAGTCAGTGAGTGAGTGGTGAGTTAATGTGAAGGCCGAGGACATTGCCATAGCCTACTGTAGACTTTATAAACACTGTACACTTCGGCTACACTAAATTTAGAAAAAATACCTTTCTTCAATAATAAGTTAACCTTAGCTTACTGTAACTTTTTAACTTTATAAACTCTTTAATATTTTTAACTTTTTCACTATTTCTCAATAACACATCATAAAACACAAACACATTATAGAGCTGTACAAAAATATTTTCTTTCTTTGTATCCTTATTCTACATGATCTTTTCTATTTTTAAAATTTTATGTTTTTGCTTTTTAAACTTTTTTGTTAAAAACTAAGACACAAACACACACACTAGCCTAGGCCTACACAGGATCAAGATCATCAGTATCACTGTCTTTTACATCTACATCTTGTCCACCAGAAGGTCTTCAGGGGCAATAACATGCAGGGAGCTGTCACCTCCTATGACAACAATGCCTTTTTCTGGAATACTTCCTGAAGGACCTGCCTGGGGCTATTTTACAGTTAACTTATTTTTTTATAAGTAGAAGGAGTACACTCTAAAAATAATGATAAAAAGTATAGTATAGTAAATACATAGACCAGTAACATAGTCATTTATGATCATTATCAAGTGTTACGTACTGCACATAATTCTGTGTGCTATACTTTTATAAGGCTGGCAGCACAGTAGGTTTGTTTACACCAGCATCACCACAAACACATGAGTAATGCGTTGTGCTGCCTCTTTATGATGGCCATGATGTTACTAGGCAATGGGAATTTTTCAGCTGCATTATAATTTTATGGGAGCACCATCTCATACATGGTCTGTCATTGACTGAAACATCATTATGCGGTACATGACTGTACATGTGTGTGTGTTTATATACATACACATACACATGTATTCTTACACAAGTACATATTTATATATCACATCTATATGTACATTTAATTTATTCTTCCATTAGCAACTAAATTCAATTAAAAAATGAATCCCAGGTGACAGATGAATAGGTTAGGCAGAGATTGTAAATCTATTCTGTATGACACTGTAATAGCAGATACATGACATTATGCATTTGCCAAAACTCATAGAACTGTACAACGCAGAGTGAAACTTAATGGAAACTACGGACTTTGGTTAATAATAAAGTATCAATATTGCTTCAAGAATTATAACAAATGTACCACATTAACATAAGGAAATGGAGGGGGCAGCATGAGGGGTATAGGAATGCCTCTACCTGCATAATTTTCTATCAATTTAAAACTGTCCTAAAAAATAAAGTTTATCTGTTAAAAATCATATATAAAATATTTATTCAGATACATATAAAAATCCTGGAGGAACTACTAGACATAAACCTCATAAATTAAGATGATATGGTCAAGAAAGAAGTGGTACTGCCAGGTGAGAAAAATGTTTAAAATGTAAAGTTGAAAACATCTGTCTTCAAGCCTCACAAGGCCGCCCCCTCCATTTATCACCCTCCATCCCCTTTCTGCATTTCCCACGCTCACCTGCACCCACGCAGTGTCCCTGTGCACCCTGTGCTCGCCCAACGCTTTCTGTTGTCCTCACCGGGTCCTGACAGGAGTCCACCCCTATTCCAGACCTCAGCTTACCCGTCAATCCTCTCCATCCTCTGCTCCACTTCCCCAGGGCTTGTCTCCTCACAGAGATGATGCTAAAAGAGGGAAATGAAGCTTCCGGGGCCACACTGGACTTCATATAAGCACTCACTCCCACCGGATGACTAACTTCTTGACTTGACTTTGTCAAAGATGCATGTATCAGCAGGCACCCAAGAAATAATTTTAATGGCAAGAAAATTGACTTTCAGATCCTGAGAACAAACCTGGAGAGGGAATGTTTCAAGGCATGGGATCCACTTGGTACTTTCAAAGCCACCACGGCCACCTCAGGAGCTACCACCTCTGCCCTTTGGTAAAGAAAAGGAAGGTGTAGGTCTGCATTCTACGCCAAGCTGAGCACACATCAGTGAAGGTTATCATATGAAGAGAAGATACCCACTCCACTTAAGTGTTGATTTCATTCTGGCCGTCCTGCCTTCACCATTGTCATTCCTCTGCCAATTACGAGAAACAGTATTGCGTGCCCCTAGAAGCAGTTCTGTTTTGTCTGGGATGCTGGAGTCACAGAGACAGTGCAGGACCAGGTTTGGTGCTGCAGAAAGAGAAAAAGAAGAAAAAGTAAAGAAGCAGACTGTAGCTATTCAGGAGTTAATGAAGTGCTCAACGTGCTTCCTAGAAGGTCTTCCTACCCTTTAAAAAAATCCTTCTCTCGGATATTTTCTTTCCATCCACCTTTTCTTTCCCCTTGAGTCGCACTTGACTGTCTCTGAACTTCATAGGAAGCAACAGCACTGTTCCGTTCCACTTCAACAGGGGAGCCTGGGAACCACAATCCCTGAAAGAATGATCCTCTGTCTGCAATTATTGTTATAAATGTTCCTCTAGAACTCACTAGTGGCTGTATGGTCTTTAGTTTTATTTGAGAACATTCCTGGCTTGTTTTCTATTAAAGGCAAGGCAGCCAGAGAGCATAGTAAATGAAAAGATATTTCCAGCCAGGTTCTCACTGAGATTTACTTTTCAGTAAATAAAGTACCCCTGGGAATAAACTGCTCATCCTTTGAGATGTATTACTATAGTTCCTACCATATCTGTCAATTCAGGAAAAGAGACAATTTGCTAAGTATCCTGTTTCCCTGGAAATTAATTCTTATGTGAACTGCTTCAACCACTTTGTGCTTTTACCTCCTAGATCAAATATAGACTCTTGGCCTCCTCTTCAAAGCCACCCACCACTCCATCTCCTCTCTCAGAGCCTCTCTCATCCTCTTGACAGGCTGCACTGTGGCCAGCCCATCAGCCACTTTCTGGCGTCCCTGCCTGTGCACATGACAACCTCAGAGTCATTGAAAATGCCAACTGCCCCATCCATTAACTGATCCCATCCTAGAAAATGACCCAAACTGATTAAACCAAAAGGTTTATTCTTTGCCAAAACACCCTACTAGCTCCTTCCTGTCCACCTTAATAGCAAGTAAATTTTTTTCTATTTTCTGTACTTGGAATAGTCTTCTTATTACAAATGAATTAACAAGACCTATTTATACTATCAAGTCCTACCTGCCCAGGTCCCACCCACCAGCAAGTACTGAAGTCAGCAAATCAGCCTTCCCCGGTGCCCAGTGTTGGGGTTTAGGATTGGTAAGCGATCGCCTTTCCCTTTCCAGGTTCTGAATCATTTGAAAGCAGATGCCAGCAGGCAATAGAAGGGAGGGATCAGAATACCTGATTAGATTTATTGTTTTAAAAGCTGGATTGAAGAGTATGGCAAGGCTTCTGTCTTCCCTCCCTAAAAACTGAGTTCTAACTGCTCCTGACTTAAGCAACAGGAAACAAGTGAGCAGAGGTCTGGTTGGGCCTGAAAGAAATGTGTACTGCTAGGTCTGTTTAGCACGGGAGACTGGAAACAGGCTTTCATGATGTCTGGGTTCAAGCAGGTCTGGCAGATCAAAGTACAAAAAAGGGGAAGGCAGGTACCAACTGCTGAACCCTGTAGCTGATCCCATCCTGGAAGTTGTGCCTTGGTAACAAACAGTCTCAAATCTCAGGGGCTCACAAATACCATGTTTATGTCTTGCTGATGTAACAGGTCAACCACAACTCTCTTCCATGCCATCTTCACTCCAGGGCCAGGCTGATTTAACTGAAAGCTTGCCAGCCAGGTGACAGAGGGGAGAGAGATATTCCAAATCCCACCCTGGTGTTTAAAGTTTCTACTCAGAAGTGACCCACTTTACATTTGTGCAGTAAAAATTTGGCTGTGCCCAACTGACATCTGACCTTTGCCCTGAGTTTATGGGAGGTAATCCAAGTTCTACCTTTTAACAGTGTCAGGGTTTAGGGCAGGGGCTAGCCACAGAACCTTAGGGTGGAGCCAGCCACACCTGACAGGGTGAGGTATGGCCATGCCACAAAGACCAACCAAGTGACTTAGGATAGGTGCTTTGGGTCAATCACATGGGCAATCAATCAATCATGCCTACATAATGGAACCCTAATACAAACTCTGAATACCAAAGCTCGGGCAAACTTTCCTGGTTGACAATACTCTGTGTATATTGTCATACAGTGATGCCAGGAGGATAACATCTCCTGAGGACAACAAAAGTTTTTCATTTGGAAACTTCTCAGACTCCATACATCTCTTCCTTTGTCTGATTTTGCATCTGTATATTTTTTCTGTAATGAGCCATAACCATGAGTACAACAGCTTTCCTTGAGTTCTATGAGTCTTTCCAGCAAATAATCCCACATGAGAATGGTTTGGGAGATCCCTGAACTTGCAAGTGGTATCAGAGTAAGGGTGGTCTTATGTGGACTCTTCTCTCTAACTTTGTAGTTGGACACTCCTTGCAGTTGGTGTTAGAAGTCTTGGAAGAATTAGCAGATCAGAGGCGCATTCCCTCAAACTTTGCAGTTTGGTTAGCTCTCTGTAACTTATATTTGCCTTTCCTGAGCCAAAACAAATCCTAGACCACCCTTTCTGAATTCACTGAGGCAGGAATGTATAATCCTCACACAAGGAGGGTTCTCATAAGAAAGGGAACTGCAAGGAAGAGCTGCAAACGTTTTAAACAATGATAAGACCTACCACAGTCATTCAGAATTAACAATTCAAAGGACTTGAACTAAGGTGGCATCAAAGTGATGACAACGTAAGACTAGATATGATGGAACATAACCAAAATCAAGAAGATTTGATGATTGATTAGATGTAAGAGTAATGGAATTTAAAGAAGAATCACTTTAATATTTATAGGTCATTGGTAATATCATTCACCGAGAGGAACAGGACTAGAAATAAAAGGTTTAATACTGGACATGTTAAGTTTGAGGATCATCCAAGAAGACGTGTTCAGTTAGGTGACATTGATCTAGAGCTCAACAGAGAAATGATAGCTGGACTTAGAGATTTATAATCCATCTCCCTATGGAGAGTAGTTGAGTGGATGATATCACTACAGATTATATAGAATATAAAATGGGGAGGGCTGAGGATGAAATCCCAGGGCAATGCTTCCCATATTTTTATGTCAGGGTATACAGACATAGATAGTGTTTGTGCAGCCCACTGCAGTAAATACAGAAGGCAGCTCAAGTCTGCAGGCAATGAGCCCCAGCTCTGGCTGCCACAAGAACTGAGGAGATCAATACTTCATGATGGGTAGAAAGCTCAGTCCTATGGAATATCTACATTTAGGCAGCTTAAAAATAACAAAGGAGGCTGGCGCGGTTGCTCACGCCTAGAATCCTAGCACTCTGGGAGGCCAAGGAGGGAGACTCGCTCAAGGTTATGAGTTTGAAACCAGCCTGAGCAAGAGTGAGACCCCGTCTCTACTAAAAATCGAAGGAAATTAATTGGCCAACTGAAAATATATAGAAAAAAATTAGCCAGGCATGGTGGTGCATGCCTGTAGTCCCAGCTACTCAGGAGGCTGAGGCAGAAGGATTGCTTGAGCTCAGGAGTTTGAGATTGCTGTGAGCTAGCCTGACGCCACGGCACTCTAGCCTGGGCAACAGAGTGAGACTCTGTCTCAAAAAAATAAAATGGAAATAAAAAAATAACAAAAGAAGGCAATCAGGGAAAATGCTATCATGAAGGCCAGAAAAATAAAATAATTATTAAAAGAAACTTCAGAGGGTGTGCATAAAATGAAAATTTAAAGGTATGATCCAGTTTGGGCAAAGAGTAAGTCACCGATGAACTAAGAAAAAGGTTTTGTGGAGAGGTGATGTAGAATCAAGATTTTAGGGGGATGAGGAATAAAAGTGGTATGAAAACTTCAGAGCACAAGTATATACAGCTCTAGGTTTGGGCTATGACAGAAAAGAAAGACATTGGTAATAGCTAGAGTTTGCCATCAGGTTAAGGTGGAGTTGTTTTAAGATGGCAAGACTTAAGCCTTCCTAAAAGTTGAAGAAAAAGAACCAATGGAAGGGGAGAAGTTTATAATATAAAGAAAGGTGGATGATTTATGAACAAAGACAGTCAGAGAACAGGACCCAGAGCCCAGGCTGGCAGGAAGAAGGACAAATCTTGCCTTGAGGTATAAAGGAAGGAGGAATCATTTGAGCAGATATGCTTAAGTCGTGGGTGGTAGGTGACAGCATCATGGACTCTTTTCTGTTGGTAGTAGAAGTTGCTTTGATCTACAGAGGATGGGAAGACATAGGCAGGGCCAGGGCTTCAGGAAATGTTATAGGCCAGGTGCACATAGTGCTTCAGGGCAATGCACCATTAAACTGGGACTGTACAAAACATCATATAACAGACTCTTTCCTTCCACCGTCTACGTATCCATGTCCAAATTAAATAAATAGGGTTTACTCTCAGAAACTTGATCAATTTACAAAGAAAAAAACTCTCTTTTTTCTTCTGTCACAAGGCCATTTTCTTATTTATCTCCTCCATTTTCTGCCTCCCACATTCCATTCCAAACACATTGGCCTCCTTGTTTTTCCTTGAACATAATAAGCATGCTCCTCCCTCAGGGCCTTTGCACAGACTATTCTCTCAGTGTAAAATCCTTTTTGACCATCTATTGGTGTGACATCCTCCCTCAATTGCTTTATATCTCTACTAAACCCTCCATCTTCTTCTAGAAGATTCCCTGTTCAATTATTTCAAATAACATCCTTCTATTACTCTCTTGAACCCTATCCTGTTTTATATTTCTTCATAAGACTTATCCCCACTGATACATTTTTCATTTGATTGCTTGCTTACTGTCTGTTCCTTCCTCCAACCCCAACCCCAGTGTGTAGGGATCTAGTCTGTTGTGTAACCTATTGTACTTCAGTGTCTCGGAGAGCACCTGGCAAACACAGAGTGCTAGTGTTCTCAATATGCACTGATTGAATTCCATCTCTTTTCCTACTCTGTGCCTTCCTCAGTAAAGCTTCCTCCCCCTTTTCCAGTGTTGATGCCTTTCAACTTCCCCTTCTTTCTATCAGATCAGGAGAGAATGTGCTATTAGATAATTGTATCATATTGCTGAGTTCTCTTCAGTGTGATGAATTCTAGCCAATGTATTTCCTTAAATATCAATTTAGGACTCAAACTTCTATTCCTCATTGTGGAGTAAAAAGGTTTGTTCTATAGTAAAATAAATTCCAGCATCATAAGCTAATACCAGAAATATATATACATATTTTTAACACTCAGGGGCTGGGCCCGCCCCCGGACGCCTCCCTCTCTCAGAGATGGAGGGCAGTGGAGAGGACGAGGACCCCCAAGCCACCTTCCCCAAGAAATATTTTTAAACGTAGGCATTTTAGGTTGGCTAAGGAATGGGGAGCCACTGGGGAAAGTCTCTCTCCTAGCTAATCCTGCCCTACTATGTCCCATTTCAGATCCCATTGGCCTCCAGCCCCTGTTCCAGCCACTGCTGCAGCAGCCAGCCTCACACAGGCACAGTGTGACAGAGCCTTGCCTCATGCTACCGTGGGCCTCTCACCTCACATCCAAGGCTTCCTTCTCCACACTGGCAGGCTCCACTGGGCGTCCAGGAATGTAGAACCTGGACATTTGGAAGAGTTTATACCCTGGAGATGAACTTTTGGACAAAGAGATATTGGAACCTGTGGATAAATATTTCTTCTCCTTCTCCCCCTGCTATGGAATTTTGCCTCAGCACAAATTATACCTTCAGTCTTACCCGCATCTGATTCAGGTAATATTTCCATAAGGCTTTGGAGTTCAGACTTCATAGTTGATGCTGGAATGAGTTAAGAGTTTGGGGGCTGTTGGGATGGAATAAATAATATTTTGCATGTGAGAAGGACATAAATTTGGGGTCCCATGGAGGAATGCTATAGACTGAATTGTGTGCCCTCAAAACTCATACATTGAAACCCTAACTCCCAATGTGCCCTATATTGGGTGATAGGGCCTGAAAGGAAGTGATAAATGTTAAAACAGGTCATAAGGGGATGGGGCCCTAATCTGATAGGGCTTTGCCCTCATAAGAAGAAAGAGAGACATCAGACTGTTCTTCCCACCATGTGAGCACACAGCAAGGAGGCAGCCAGCTACACGCCATGAAAAGGGCCCTCATCACAGCTCAATTGTGTGGGTGCCCTGCTCTTAGACTTCCAGCATCAGCATCCAGAACTGTGAGAAAATAAATTTCTGTGCTTTAAGTCACCCATTCTATGGTATTTTGTTATGGCAGCTCAAGCTGACTAATACAGCCCTGAGCAAATTGTCCTAAAATGTACTTTATGTAATTTCTTATACAATAGCCCCATGAGATCAAGCAGACAGTCTCATCTAGAGGCAGCCAGATTGATAATACGTCTCATTTTGGCTCTCTCCTTCCATGCCTCTCTCCCCTTGGCCCTCACTTCTATTCTCTGTGATTGCACTTCCCACTATCATCAAGCCCTTCTCTCTGACAAACTCAGGCTAAGACACCATCTATATGCCAATGACATTCAAATTTATGTCTAAAATCCAGACCTCTCTTCAGAACTCCAGATTTGTATATCCAACTGATACTCAACATTGCCATTTGGATGTCTAATAGACATCTCAAACTCAATATGTCCAAAAATGAACTCCTGATCTTCCCCCGAAAACTTTCTCCACCCACAGCCTTCCTCATCTCAATGCATAGCATCTTTCTGCAGTTGCTGGGGCCAAAATCCTTGAAATTATCTTTAACTCCCCTCTTTCTCTCATATCTATATCAAATCCATCAGAAAATCTTGTTGGCTTTGCCAACAAGACTGTCCAAAATCCAGTCACTTCTCTTTACTGTCATCCTCATCTGAGCCACCATCACTATTGCCTAGATTGCCACAATAGTCTCTTCCACGGATTCCCATTTCTACCTTTATTCCTACCCCTTACTGTTTATTTTTAAACACATGTCAAAGCATATGTTAATTATGTCATTCCTCTGCTCAAAATCCTGCAATTGCTCCTCATTCTGTTCAGAGTAAAAACCAAAGTAAAATATTAACAAGGCCTTTCATGATATGACTCCCAGGACAAGCAAGATAGAAAACACCTGTTCATATTGGGTTATTAGAGAAAGGCTCACTTATAAAGTGGTATTTGAACAGAGACCTGAAGGAAATGAGGGGAAAGTGCCCCAGACACAGGGTCATCAAGTGCAAAGGTCCTGAGGCAGGAACTGGTATGGCATTTACAAAAACCCTAGGACATCAGTGTGCCTGGAGGGAAGGATTAGGGTGGAAAATATCAGGGAATGAAGCCAGTGCACTTTCAGGGAGCCAGATCACAGACTCTATTGTACAACCTTGTAGGTCAATGTAAGGACTTTGGCTTTTGCTCTGATTTGACACCTTTGGAAGGCTTTGAACAATTGAGCAACATGAACTGATTTGTGATCTAAATGAATCTCTCTTAGTGCTGTGTTGAGAATGAGACATGGAGGACAAAAGTCAAAGCAGGGAGATAAGTTAGGAGACTGGTGCTGCAATCCAGACACAAGATGCTGACTTGAGCCCAGTGGTTAAAAATAATATTAATGTTCAGATTCTGAATTGATTTTCAGAAGGAACCAAGAGAATTTGTGGGAAAGGCCACGTCTACCTTGCTCACCATGGTATCTCCAGTGCTAGCACATGTATGTGATCAGTCAAGCTGGGCACCTCTCTGTGCAGACTAGAATTTTGTATAGGATCAGTGTCAGCTTTACAAGTCCATGTTATCTTTCTGAAAATCCAGGCAACTTCCCTTCGTCTCTGGCATTCTGGCATTCTGCCATCTCCCTCATATTTTCTTTAACTTCTCTTGGATCATTTATAGCAAATCTGAGAAAACATCTAAACATCTATAAGTTTATATGTCTACAAGAAAACATTTTCATTCCTCTATATTGTCAAGAATTGAATTCCTTTAAATGTAGGTAATTTATCTTCCTTATTTATCTTGAACTTATGTTTACTCTTAATGAGGTTATTTACTTTTCCTGCTTGAGTTCAGAATGGAAACCATATGCAACACTATCTATATTAACATGACTTTACTATCTGCCCATCTACATTAATATTATTTTAATATTTCATGAAAGTTTTGCCAGGAAGTTTTCCAAGAAAATGAAGTTGCATTGTGTTTTGTTTCAAAACTTTATGAAAATCCATTTCTCCAAACAATGAACAACTCTACTACTCTCATCAAAGTTATTCAAATCCCCTTCTACTGATGACAGATCTCCCTGCTAGACACATCATATGATTGTTTATCATTCAAAACCCACGTTGTCATCAATCCAAAACAATTATGTCATAAGCTTTGTTCAGTCCCAATCAGGCCCCATATTGAAAGAACTGCTTTATGGCAGAGTGTGGTGTATCATGCCTGTAATCCCAGCACTTTGGCAGGCTGAGGCAGGGAGATCACTTGAGGCCAGGAGTTCAAGACCAGCCAGGGCAACATAGTGAGACCCCATCTCTACAAAAAATTAAAAAATCAGCCAGGCATGGTGGTGCATACCTGTAGTCCTAGCTACCTGGGAAGCCCACATGGGAGGATCACTTAAACCCAGGAGTTCAAGGCTGTGGTGAGCTATGATCGGGCGCAGCACTTCAGCTTAGGTAACAGTGAGGCTCTGTCAAGGGAGGAGGGAAGGAAGGAAGGAAGGAAGGAAGGAAGGAAGGAAGGAAGGAAGGAAGGAGGGAGGGGTGGGAGGATGGAAGGAAGGAAGGAAGGAAGGAAGGAAGGAAGGAAGGAAGGAAGGAAGTTGTTATTAAGGGTCTGGAACTCCTTTTAAAATTCCAGGAAGATCTGTGGACATGAGGATAAAAATTTACTTTCTAGAGCAAAGGTGGATGAACTTTGGCCATAAAGGGCCAGACAATAAATAATTTTAGGCTTTTTGGGCCATACAGACTCCATTCCAACCACTCAACTCCACCACTGTAGTATGAAAGCTGCCATAGACAACAGCCGTAGACAGTATGTAAATGAATGGGTATAGCAGTGTTCCAATAAAACTTTATTTATGGACACTGAAATTTGAATTACACATAATTTTAATGTCATGAAATATTTTATTTTGATTTTTTTTTGATTATTTAAAAACATGAAAACATTCTTAGCTCATGGACTGTAAAAAACAAGCAGGGAGCCAAACTTTCTCACTGGCTGTATATTCCTATGAACAATCCTAAAACCCAAACTTAGAAAGGTTATTGAATGAGTTCTGCTTTGGAGTAAGAAATTTGAGTAAGGTTCAATTAGTTTAGTACAGCTTCATACATTGCCCTCCTAATGTTTTTTTTAATTAATTTCCCAGGCTGATTAAAGAAAGAAGGGCCCCCTCCCTCCGCTCTGCATGGAGCACTTACACCTAACCATTTGAACCTGACAGATACCCTCTTCATCCTGTTCTTACTGTTATCTCCTCGCTCATGTAAGAAGGTTAAAATGTGATCTATGATTTACCTAATTTAATTGTAAAGTCAGGCAAGTGACTTTGAGGAAATAATTAACACCATGGGGTAGGGGGGAAATGCTCATAGTATGTTAAGATAAAGGATCAGAAAACCACACCACATGTACAATATGATCCCAATCAAAAAGGTGTAGTCTTTTGTTGATTAACCCTTGAAGGTGGTTTAGATTTATCTAGACAGTTCTCAATCTTTTCAAAGGTTTAATTATTTAAGAATAAAATACACTATGTTCTTCATTTCCCTTCTAAATATCATCCAAACCCTTGAAGCTGATCTCTCTCCCTTTGTGCTTCTTCCACTTATTCTGATTTGTATCTCCTGACCTTAAATCCTGACCCTTAATTCTCAGCCTCCATCTAAAAATAGAATCTCTAACAAGAGCCCCTGTAAATAACACATTGTGGCTCTCAAAGCTGCTAAACTATTCTAGAGAAGTAACTCCTTGTTAAGAGAGACTTTTAAAATCACTTTGTCCTTGTCTGAGAGTGGCTTTATTATTTGGCCAAGTTACCTGATAATTAACATAGATCTGACCACTTAGGCTAACATTAGTGTCACCAGATACTTGCTCTGAGTCCCAGCTTTTCTATTTAGTGCAAATTAAATCCTACTAATTAAATAAATTTGAACACCAAAAGATAAAGCATGGAAAGAATTGATTCGAAAAATACTATATTCAGTGGATTTTTTAACGCTTCCTTCCCAAATTGATGTGAACACAAAAGGATGGGAAGGGCATTAAATTTAGCTACCTATATGATAAAAAGCTAGAGAAGGTTAGAATTTGCAGGACTGTAGTAAAACTAAGCATCATACTCTACTACTTAATGGACCCTACTCCTATGGTAATTTCTTAGGTGATGTAAATATATTATAAACTAGACAGAGTTCAGATGCACTAAATCATTGCTTTTTCTGTGCATTCATTTCACATACCCAGTGTTCTTGGAATGAAGTGTCAGATGGGAGGGGGTCTGAGCATAAATTGTGATATCAGCGTGAGAAGCTAGTTTTAAAGATCTGATTAAAATTCATTTGATGTGTTTCAGATAGTTGAATGGACAAAAGAAAATTTTTACCTAAAATCCTTTCCACATTCTCTCTTGCATTTAGTCTCTGTCTAGTAAGAGAAACATCACCCTGGTTTACTTCCTATTGATTTTTTAATAGCCTACTAAGTTCATTGGTCTCTCTAACTTTGGTCTTTTCTTCCATCTCATCCATCCTATGCCTGATCATTCCATTCCCCTGATCAAAATCATCAATGGGCTCCCTACTGCCTAGTGAATAATTTTTTTGAACAAATTCAAGGCTCTTCACCCTTGGCCCCAATTTTTTCAGAACAGTTTTCTACTATACTTTTATGCATAGCTCAAGCTTCAGTCTTTCCCAGAATATGCCCTGAGTTTTCTTCCTCTTCTTTGTTTTCTATTTGTCTTACCCTATAACAACAATAATAAATGACAATAATAGCCACCATCTATTGAGTCTTTACTGTATCCACAAAATTTTCTACTCACTTTACATACATTATCTCATTTTATCCTTACAACAACCTTAATAAAGTTAGGTATCCTATACCCATTTTATGGATGAGGCTTACAGAAGTTAAGCAACTTGCCTGTGATTACCTGCACCATGTTAAATGATAGAATTAGGCTTCAAATTCTCTGAATCATATGCCCATTCCCTTAAGCAGTTTCGCTCTCATCTTACTCTATTCTAAATGTCCTCAACACCTCCCACATTACCACACACATACATCAGGAAACTCTTTCCATTCTTCAAGGCCCACCTCAAATGCTACCTACCTCCAGCATAAAGTCATTTCTGATCTCATCCCCTTTTCTTATAGGTTCCCCACTCCTCCAAAGCTGCAAAATATGTCCTTTCTGCCTAAGAATTCATATGTCCCCAGGTTTCAACAGCTCAGGTGATCTCAAAGTAAGATCACATTATTTAATATTAAAATTACAATGATTCTGAATCCTGTCCCATAAACCACAGGAAGTCTATTTTTCTAGCAGATTTCTTCATATAATTTCTGGGAACCCCTGTGGAATATTCATAGGCTCCAAAATGTATCTTATGACCTCCCCCTATCACCTATGTTCTGAAATACTGCTATATCAGAACTTCCTATACTAATGTGTTTCAAGATAGGAAACCAGTTTCCTTTGACGACCATCAACTCCCACAAAAAGACCACCAGAAAAGCCTGTTGACTGAACAAAGCCAAGTTTGTTAGACTTATTGCTGTAAAGAATACAGAGACATAGTAATGTCTCAAAAGAGGTAGATCAGAAGAAGATACTTATACTGCAGCAGTCCCCAACCTTTTTGGCACCAGGGACCAGTTTCATAGAAGACTGGTTTTTCCAGGGGTTGGGGGACAGGGCAGGTGAGGTGGAGCTCAGGTGGTGATGAGAGTGATGGGGAGATGGGGATTGGCTGTAAATACGCTTGTGCTGTTCACCTGCTGTGTACCTTCCCCCACCCCCAGTTCCTAAGTTTCATGGAAGATAATTTCTCCACAGGGGGGTTGGGGAGGAGGTGGGGGCGGTGGAGCTCTCTGTAGCATGGGTCCTAACAGGCCACCAACTGGTACCAGTCAATGGCCTGGGGATGGGGGACCTGCAGACTTATAGGATTCTGGAATCTGGTTTAAGGAGTCTTTCAAGGTAGAGAACTAATTGAGATTGGACAAAGTTTATGACAAAATAGTTTAGAATTGGTGAATGCAGCCACACCCATGTTTTGAAGCAAGTGGTGAAAAATAAATTATTGTCTGATAAGTGAATTATTGCCTAGATAAGGAATCTATCACCCTGACAGAACTGTTTCCCCAGATGACCAAATGCTTTGCCCAGATAATTAATTTGCAAGAATTTTCAAAAGCAAATAGTAAAGTTATTTACTGGTTTACAGTTTTATCTTGTTAAGAAAGAATTTCCTAGTAATAACAAGTCATATTGACACAAGTTGTCTCAGTTCTCAACTTCTCGCCTCTTCTTAAATCACAAAGCTCAGACTATGATGTATAACAATACTTCATTGAATTTTTGTGGGATGATGGAGATAACAGTGCAGAAAGCCCCCTTTTTTGCTGCTAATAACAGTTACTCTTGGAGCTCACAGACCATAAAGGCAAATGCAAGTCACTGTTCCACCCCCCAGACACATCTGTATGTTGATCAATTTATTTATCATTACTCTAAAAGATTAAGATGTTGTTATTACAACTGCTGACATATTAATTGTCCCCTAAAACAGAGTTTGCAAGAATCTGATTATGGAAGGATTTCCCTTTAGTCCTTCTATGGTTGAGGTTCAACATCAGCTTTTTTTAATTTTTTTTTTTTTACTTTATGTCCCACTGCCATAAACACACACACACACACACACACACACACACACACACACACACATCAGTCTAACTGAAAAGTCAAAATCAACTAAGTGAAACCTCCCCATGCAGCAGCCCAGACAGGCATCCCCTTTCACCCTGTTCCTCCCAGAACATCGTCAGGGGCACACAAAGAGGTGAGCTAGATGAGGATGAGGAAGACTTATAGAAGGGAAAGGGAATCTCAGTCCTACTCTCTGGGGGCCATGTACTCAGAGACCCTCAAAAACCCTCAAACCGTTAAATCAGATCCATCCTCATGTTTCAGGGTGTAATGACGGCTGCAGAAGTAATAGAAACATACTTACCGCTGTCAAAACTAATCTGTTAATAGGAAAGTTTGTGGCAAGGGTTGGGTAGCTCATCTCTGTGAGGAAACTGGTTTCCTATTTAGAGAAAATAGAGCTGTGATTCTTAAGCAGAGCGATGCCTATTGTGTGGGTAATTACAAGGAGGCCTGGCTGACCTGGCAATGAGGTAGTGTAGCTAAATACCTGAAGGCGAGGGGAGCGCCTGAAATGAAAGCAAAGGCCCCATCTGTCGGGCTGTAATGATTGTGCTATTTGGAGGCAGAAAGGTTTGTCTGGAGCAGCTGGTTTCTCTCCAAGTGACCTTTTAGCATTTCTGCTTTTGCCGTCTGACAGATGTGTCAACTCAATAATTTCAAAAGCCCCTGAGTAAATAACCAATTGTGAGCAAGGATGACCTAAAGCGATGGCAAAATGGCTGCACGCGGCACATTACGGAGCATAATACCGAGCGGCGGAACCAGGGACATTATCAGAAGGAAAAAACATTTCAGTCTTTATTTTGGACTAAATGGCTTTCCCACCCACACACGAGTCTTCTTGAAGGGGTGAAGAAAAGGGAAATGTGGCTGAGCGGCAGGCCCGTGCAGGGGTGCAGCCCTGCGAGCCCGCGTGGCCCGGCGGCCGCAGGTGGCGCAGCGCTGGGGAGGGTCCTGCGCTCGCCCGTGAGGTGGCTGGGAGGAGGGACGCAAGGCAGCCGCTAATGGGCTTTGTGAATGACTGCAGTCGGGCCAGGGCTGAGGGAGTTTAAAGTCTTGCAGAGTTTGCAACGACGAGGGAGGTGCAGCCGCGCTGCTTTTACCAGGGAACCAAGGGGACAGGGGCTGAAAGGCCGAAGCCACCAGCATCCTTGCACGGCCCAGCTGGGGGAGGAAGCCTGCCTATGACTCCTAACGGGCAAACAAAGCCCCCTTGAATGGAAACCTGATTTATTCAGCATATTTACTGGGGCGGGGAGGGGGATCTTTTTAAACCCTTAATAGCACTGGAAACACCATCAAACTAAGGTGGTAAGAGCTCCGCCCAGCCACTGAGCACGCCAGGGCCCCTCCAGCAGAGGAAGATGCTTCCGGAATGGCATTTTCTGATTCATGGATGTCCAAATGCTCTTTCAATTATTCTGAGTTGAAAGTATTAAGATTTTCTCCTTTTAACCCCCATTTTTTAAGTGAGTTACAATAAATTTACAGTAAACTGAATATTAACCTTCCAGGGCAAATTTTCCATACCTTGATGCCAGGCTTCCCAGAGATAAACCACTATTAGGAGAGAAGTGATGTAGACACAACCGAGTGTGGTGTGCTGGAGCCAGCTCACACCAATTGATGAGAGTCGATGAGAGATTTTCAGGAGTTTTACGCACTGGTTTTTAAACTGTTAGTAATTTTGACATTGGTCATACTGGTAGTATTAATATTTATACCATGGAAATCAGCAAACATTGTAAATCAGGGCTTTTTGTCCCACCCCCAGAGAGCTGGTTGTTATGCATTTACCAGCACACCACTAACACAAATGAATCTGAGCATTAGAATACTTCCATTTGGCCATGAGGTCTAGCTTCTTCTTTCCTTCACCAAATTTATATTGCAGATTCTACACTTAATTAATGGCAAACCTGAGACTGATCAATAACATATTTGAAATCTGAAGAACATTTGAGAATGTTTAATCACTATGATTAAAAAAAAATCGGCTATATTTTAAAGTAAAAATACCTCAAACTAACATGCAAAGCATTCTATGCTTGGGCCTTACTTTGATAACCTTAGTTTGACTGCTCCCTCAAATAGAACTTCCAGTCAATCCTGGCTGATCTGGTCCAATAAGATGCCCAGAATATTCCATACTCATTCCTGACATCAAGCCCTTGCTCATTTATGTGCTGCCTGTCAGAACTGCATGTCCTTGTCCTACTGCCTACCTAATCCCATGCGTTCTTCAAAGTCCCTCTCCTCTCACAACTCTAGTCCTTGATTTATTTCCTTTTTCCTAGACCTTCCATGGCATTTTTTTGTTTTTACCTCTCAATTTGGCTCTTAACCATATAGTACACTACCTTGCAGTTTTACCTTGATTGTTTCCATGTGCATGCCTTGCCTACTCAAATAGAGCATAACCTCTTGGTGAGAAAGGACTTTGTATCACAGAAGATAGTATATACCTTCCTCGGCCCCTGGCACAACTCCCTTTATACACATAATAAGTGTTTAAGACAGTGGTTCCCAACTTTCTGAATATAGAATCTCTGAGGGAGTTTTTGTGGGCATTGCTACCCAGGCCTCCACACTCAAAGATTCTGATTGAGTTGGTCCTGATTACATTGTGTTATAAAAGTTCCCAAATAGAAATCTATCTACTTCACTGCTACTCAGTTTAGAATCTCTGGGTAAGTCTAACATGCAGCCTATGGTTGAGAACCATGACTTAAAAATATATAGGTGGATGGAAGGAAATAAAATTAAATCATATGAAATAGCCAATTGTTTTATTACTAAGTTTTTTTTTTAACCAAGGCAGATTCACAGCTAAATGAAATACTCTACTATGGCCTTTAACACTCTGTATTTGACCACGAGCTCCTCAAAGACAGGGAATAAGTCATGTTTGTAGCAACATCCCCATCTATTGCAATGTCTGGAATCAAATAGGTCGTGGATACCTATAATGATCGCTGTTTCATGTCTATCCATTAAATTTCCTCCTGCCCCATCAACTTGCTGGTAAAACCCTCCAGACCTCAGTTTAGATAAGACCAAAATAAAAATGTTGTTGTTGTATTTTAATAGGTTGTGTTTTTAATAAGAAGTCACAAGAATAGATGAGTTAATTTAAATATAATAAAAGAAAGAAAAAAGCAGAACATTCTTTTTCTGGTTTGCTTCCATTTCTCCTCCATGAAGGAGACTGATATTCAGCCTACAAAGGATAGAACACAAATCTTAGTAGGGGAGATTGTAAGAGAGTGTCTAGCATCTTTAAAATGTGTTCAAGTCCAGATGCATTACATCTAAGACAATTAAAACAATTTGCAGCTGTTATTGCAGCTGCTCCTGTCCTGGGAAAAAAAATCAGAGGGAATGGGAAAATTGCCAGAAGATCAGAGCTAAGAAAATGCTTTAGATTTCAAAAAGGGGGATTTCACAATCTAAAGCCAGATGAGTTTGACTTTCATATCAGCAACATTCTAAAATTTTTAACTCAATTATTTGTATGCACTTAATAGGGAGACAGGCAGTCATCAAAGACCAGCATAAGTTCACCAAAAATAATTCATTACAAATTATTTGGAAATGGAAAGAATATTATAGGCAAATTTCATTCAAATACCAGTCAGGATTGATTCAAAAAATAATGCACTGAGTCCCTCCTATGTGCTGTTTACCATAATAGGCTTTGGGGATAAAATGCCCCATGAGACAGTCATTGCCTTCAGAGCTATTTAAGTCTAGTGGGAGTAATAGAAAAGAACACAAGGTCACTCTTCATGGGGTTCAACATGAGTGTAATGGGAGAAAGATGAAAGGAAACTCTTAGATGAGGGGTGAACATTCCAGACAGAGAAAAGGAAAGTAATATAGAGATGCCTCAGAGAACTACAAGTAGAACCATAGTAATCCCACTACTGGGCATCTACCCAAAGGAGCAAAAGATATTCTATAAAAAAGACATCTGCACTAGAATGTTTATAGCAGCACAATTCACAATTGCAAAGATGTGGAAACAACCCAAGTGCTCATCAATCCATGAGTGGATTAATAAAATGTGGCACATGTATACCATGGAGTTCTACTCAGCCACAAAATACAATGGTGATCTAGCAACTCTTGTATTATCCTAGATGGAGCTGGAGCCCATTCACCTAAGTGAAGTATCACAAGAATGGAAAAACAAGCACCATATGTACTCATCAAATTAGTACAAATTGATCAACACTTATGTGCACATATGGAAGTAACATTCATTGGGTATCGGGCAGGTGGTGGGGGAGAAGGGGATAGGTGCATTCACACCTAATGGGTGGGGTGCACACTATCTCGGGGATGGGCATGCTTGTAGCTCTGACTCAGGCAGTGCAAAGGCAATATGTGTAACCTAAACATTTGCAGCCCCATAATATTCTGAAATTTTTTTTAAAAAATGAAAAAAATAGAAAACAGAAGGTGAAAGACTTCAAGCTGACAGAGAATGAAGTGGCTTAGGAAGCCACAGGTAGTTCAGGAAGACTGAAGCATAGAAAGTGGAGAGTGAGGAATGAGGAGAGAAAGGTAGGAGAAACAGGAAAGAGTCAGATCTGAAAGCTATGTTAAGGAGTTGGACTTTATTCTGAGAGTAATGGAGAACCTTTGAAGTATTTTAAGCCACAAAAATGCACATTGATTTCACCAAGTCATTTGACAGTCTCTTATGATATTATTGTGATGGAGAACTATGAACTGAGTAGCAATGAAGTAGGTCAATTTGTAACTATTTGGAAAATTGTCCCATAAAATGTCAATGCATAAAATTGTTAGCACGTAGAAAGAGCTCTGTTGGCATTTTTCTGGACCCTTTGCTTGATTCTATTTTATTCAGTGTATTTATCAAGAACTAGGGCAGTCTTTTTACAGACCACAGAAAGCTGGGAGGAAGGCAAATGTATTATTGTTCAGCATTATCAAGATTCAGAAAGCTCTCAACAGGCTGGGGTGAAGGGCCTAAGCCAGCAAGATAAAATTTGAACCTGCATTTATGCTTAAAAAATAATCTATCATAGAAGAATAAAATGGAGAATCCCCACTTTGTAGCAACTCATATAAAATAATAAATTCAAAGGTTAAAAAACTGTTATGTAAGAGAGTCCCTTATTAGGAGGGAAAAAAACAGACTGTGTTGGTGATATCACTGTGTTTGGTTCAAGGTGGCAATGACACAACTAAACCCCACCAGCTCACATTAAGATGACTGTATTCAGTTCTAAGTTCAGATATCCAATGTCAAAGTATTTGGAGACTTAGAAGTTACATAATACTTTTAAAAATGTTAAAAAGATATAACTGAAAAAGGATAGAGACTTTAATTTTGAAAAGAGTGACTCCAGGGGATTGAGATAGAACCACAAAGTGAAAGCTCTATATAAGAAAGAAATTTTCAGAAAAAGTAATTTTTGGGGTTGGGGAAATTGACCATAGGGTGCTGGATGAGAGTGAATTTAGAATTTGTGAATGGCATGCAGCTTGTGAACTTCCTACCACTGGAGATATCTGCACCATCTCTCAGAGATGTTCACTAAAGACAAGCAAGTCTAGTATTGACACAAGGTACTGGAAATGTTCATCCAATTTGTTGGGGATATTATAAATGAAATTTTTACACTGGAAGAGAGGTCTGGCTTTTCCCACTCTGAAATTCTATTACAAAATTCATCATAACCACACCCGCCTCTATGTCACTGAAGGACTAAAGGAGAATGACTTCATTCCTCATCAGTTTTGCCACTTTAGATTCATCCTGGCCTTCTTTAATTCAGAATTTATCCTACCATTTCAGGAATTGATTCTTCCTTTTATTGATCATTTTTTTAAAGGATCCCAAACATCTCTTCACCACTTTTTGTGTTTTCTTAAAACCCCTGGCACCTCCATTATGACAGATGTTATAGAATAAATAAGCAAAGATATCAAAGCTTTTGGGATGAGTTTCTCCTAAGGAATTCTGACACAGGATCCAGTACTTCCTTTTTGTTCATTTTCCTAGTCGCAAACCATGAGCAGCCTTCTCTTCACATGACCATGCCACTGTACCATAAACATTCAAGAAACAAGTCTAAAGTGGCTTTCCATTCACCTCTGACCTCTCACATGGAGAGCAAGTGCAAACACAGCCGCTGGCATCCTTCATACATTTGCCACAGCCCCACTTCTCCAAATCATAACCGTGCCACTTCTATAGCCTATCACCTCCAAAGTCCTCGTTGTTTGGGAACTGTTACTTTTGGCTTTGAGGATGACCTTGGGATTCCATTGTGCTATGGACTACAATCTTCAAGCACTGGCCTCTTGCCCTCCTCCTTCTGTTTCCTTGCTTGCACCCCATGTTCTCCCAAGAAAGTTTACTGAATAATGCTGTGTCTAGTCTACCACAGCTGTGTTCCGTCAAATTGTAGTGTTTTTATAAAATCCCCAAATTGGTCCCAACTCAGATCACAACAGACTTTTCTTTCTATCATTACAACACTCTTAAACTCTTCTTTCTCTTTGAAATCTTAATTTATGACTCCCTTGACACACACACACACATAATACTGCAACTTCATTGAAGAAAAACTGGTTTCTTCAAAAAGAAAATAGTGTTTTGTTCTTTCTATGTGCTCTTTTCCTATTTGCTCCTCAATCCATTGCAATCTGGGTTTCTGCCATGACTGTTCCACTAAAGTGGCTCCCACAATGGTCAGTAACATCCTACTGGTTGACAAATACAATGGACTGTTCCAGTTCAATTATTACTTTATCTCCCTGCAGCATTTGTCATTGTTGACTGTTCCCTTTCTTTTGAAATTCTCTTCTGCCTTAAGCTTCAAGATTTTCCTCATGACTGACTGATTCTACTTTTTGAGTTTCCTTGTCTCTCTCCACCAGCCATTTAAAAATTGATCTTTACCAAGATTTGACTCTCAGAGCTTTACTTATCTCTCTCCTCAAGCTCTCCCTTGAGTAATCTCATCCACACACAAACTTCAACTAACACAAATGATGACGTGTGACCTCTAGGCTCACACCTGTGCTTGCATATGCTAGAAAGCTTATAACTTCAAACTGACCAAAACTCACTTCATCAGTTTCCCTGTCCTCAACCCCTCAAAAAAATTGAAGAGAAAAATCCTCTTATAAACCTAAATTATGTTTTTTTTTTTAAGTTTAGCTTCACCTTTCTACCCTCACTTTGATTCTGACAATGAATTAGATGCAAAGTAATAGAATATTATGTACACACTTAGCAACTAGAGACTAGAAACTCTGTTCTAAAAAAGTGATCAAAAATCAGGCTAGTGGGGTGTTTTTAGGTTCTACTATTTTAAAAATGAAATTGAAGGGTAGCTATAATCATGTGCAGTTGCCAATCCATAATTGTACTTTTTCAACAAGGAAAAACTCAGGCTCTGAATTAGAACAGACACAGAAAACTCTGGAAATTCAGATGTTCTGTTTGGGAAGGGATTTTGTGAACAAGTTTTGCACTCTGAAGCTCACTAAATGCTCCCTTCTATCTTGGCAGCCTACATGATAAAACAATATAAGCTGCTATGTTTCAAGAAAAAATAATCTTTAAAATTGTCCTGTTGCTTTTTCTGTAAGCACAGGCGAATTTGTTATTTGAGATACTCTTCTTCCTTTGATGAGTGAGGCTAAAAGTCTTCACTCAGAAGGTCGGAGTCTTTTCTCCACTGTGAATCCTCAGATGCAGGCTGCCACCACCAAAATGAAGTCATAAAATGGAAATCCCAAATCATGACTGCATAAGCCAAAGTATCATGCATCCCAGCATATGTACAGGGTACAGACCTATTATTTCACACCTGGTGCTATGTCAGTGGAGATTCTAGAAGCACAGAATTAAACAGTTATTTTGACAAAGCGTTATTATTTGTTGGCATTCAGTACATTTGCTTGAAATTCTAACAACTTCCCTGTATTGAATATCCACCCACCTAATATTTTTTCTTCATATGAAATCTTATAATAGCAAATCTGTAATTACATTTCCTATTTTTATTTTTTTTCCCCAGGAACATTGTTGGCTTCTACTGTATAAGAACTATAGTGCATCTATCTCCATTAGCATTGTCACACGGGTTTTATAAAATCATATTACAAAATGTGGGTCAGTGATCACTGAGTCATGTAATTTATCAAGACAATACCCAGATGCACTGTTTGACATTCGTTTTGCGGGGATGCAATCTACTGGTATAAACAACTCTGCAATGCCTACCATTCTTCAGCAGCAAAGGCCATTTACGACTAAGGGGAAAAATCAATATCCTGAGTTCCACTCACTATCAAATATTTAATGTCCCAATGTTTTATAAGATAATATATCAGTGAAAGCTGACAGGACACTTTCATTCGATAATACATCATCTCTTCAGCTTGACCCTCTAATCATGTCTCTAAATTCAGACTTTTAAAGCCAAAAAGGACTTTGTCTCTTAGCCCAGCCCCCTGATTTTACTAAGAGGAGGCTGAAGTCCAAAGTACAAGTATAATGCTGAAGTACAAGTAACTTGCCCAGCAGTTGGTGATAAAATCTAGATCTAAAATTTCCCTGGTCACAAATGCAGTAAGCACCATGTTCAGCTCTTTTCAAATTTTGCAAATTTCATTACGTTTCTCTAGTTCCTTCAACACACTATTAGGATAGAATTAATTCTCTAATGTCTACATTACATTTAATGAAATCTCCATTTTTTAGTATCTGCTCTATACTAGGCACTAAAACAGATATTGGAAGTAATAGAGGGCTTCTCCCCCTAGGTACCAGCAAGCAGGACTTTTAAGAGCAATGGGAGATAAGATACAAATGCTCCCCTATCACCTCTCAGACAGTTTTCTTCTCGATCTCATTCATGGACATCTCTTTCTCTGCTGCTCCTTAAAATTTGCTTCTCTCCCTGCCCATTTTTTCTTATGACATTTACGCATTATGTTTCAATTAACTCAAACATGCCTTTTTCTCACTCTTCTATTTTCCTTTCATTCATTTCTCTCCACCTCTCATCCTTCTCCAAATGGAGAGATTTTCCTCATGATTTTCTTGCTCACAAGATCTTGGCTGTCAACTACCCTGATTACACCAAAGTGTACATCTCCTGAGTCCTGGTCCTCTGTCACCAGGTGTCCACTACATCTCCACTGAGTGTCTCACAGGTTCCTTAAGCTCAGTACATCACTAAGTGAACATATCACCTATGACCCCTTATTGGGGTCCTTCCTGGAAGTAACAGTCATAACTCCATTATGCAAGTGCTCTATTAACCTTGGAGGCAGGTTCCACGTCTTTTCGTCTAGGTAGCCTCAGCACTCACCACTTTTCTTGGGACCTAGTGGATATATAATAAATACCATGAAAGGAATGAATAAAACCACTGCCTACGTGTCACCCAAACCAAAATCCTGAGTAGTCTTAGAAGACACATTCTATATCCAATTACTAATAAGTCCTGTACATTTTATTCTGTGAAATCTCTCCCCAAACCATAACTGTCTCTTTAGCAAAACACTGCCCTGGTTTTAAGTTCAATTATGTCTGACTGAGGCTATTGTCAGATACCCTAAATGTTCTTGCTGCTTCCAGTATAATGCTTTCCCACTCAATCTTACATATAGAATGTTACTAAAACCCAATCTATAATCCACTTCTTTGCTTAAAATCTTTCTGTGCCTCCCTTGCTAAGGAGAAGGAACATAATGTATAACACCTGCCTTGATCTTGCTCCCACCCATTCATTCATCTCTCGCTCTTTCCCAGCCTTGCAACTCACAGTCTATCCACACAGTACACTTCTCACATTTCCCTTTGTCAGTGCTGCTCCCTTGCCCAGAATGCTCTTATCCCTGCTTCCCCTGACAAACTTCTACTTCAGTCTTCAGCTAAAAGTTTATCTTTTGATTTCCCCCAAGCATATTTCAAAGCTCCTTCTTGACAGTCCCAATTGTGCCTTATACATACTTCCATTACAGCAATTGTGACATTGAAATTCCTGTGTGGACAGCTTTCTTCCTGCCGGATGATGAGTTACTTGAGGGTAGGGACTGAGTCTTTTCTACTTTGTATTCTCAGTGCTTAACAAAGCTCCTGACACACAGAATGTGTTCAGTAAATAATAACGATTATGATTATCGTGTAACAATTCACACAGCCTACACAGAGCTCTGAAGTCTTTAAATTTCCCCATGTATGTTTTTATTTATTTTTTTCAAGGTTCTACAACTGTCAGTCCCCAAGTATGTTTTAAATCAAGACTTCACTTTATGTTGTTTTGTCCACTTTAGTGTTGTTACTAAAGGCAATTCATGCCTCAAAGATGTATAGTAGACTGAACAAACAGTGGGCAGAGGAAATGGTCAAAAGACAGGGCCATGGTACGCATTCAGTTATATCTCCCCATTTGGAGAAGGATGAGAGATGGAGAGAAATAGAATGAAAGGAAAGCAAAAGAGTAAGGGAAAAGGCACATTTGAGTTCATTGCAACATAATCCACTCCTCCTCGTCTCTCCCATGTGACCTTCATCATCTGTATGGTCTCTTTAATGTCCTTTACCTTGTCTCCTTTCCTACAGCTGCCACAGATAAACCAAATCTATGGATAATCTCCAAAACTTCTTTTTACCAAACAGTTTCAATGTTCTGCTCTCCAAGTTACAAGAAGCGGCTAACAGGGAGCCTGAAACAACCCCTAGAACTTGGTCTCTGCTATTCCTCCATGACCCATCACCTTCGGGCACGAGTTCCAGCCAGCAATGAAACTTCAACAACCTGCGTCCTCAGACCTTGACCCATGAAGGGAGGTGCTGGTGGGATACAAATGTTTAAGTTTTGCATCTCAAAATTACTATTACAAAACGAGGTCTTACATTGGTGCTGCCATGATAAAAACAATAGGTATGTTTTGAGTACTGAGAGACATGCACAGAAATATTGTGTATGATAAAAATCCTTCATGAGTCACAAACAAGCTGTAGGTCTGATACTTTTAAAAGCCAACAGTGTAAACATGATGGGGTCCCATTTCAAGCTGAAGAATATAAATCAGTTTCCAAGGTACTTTTCGTGCCCTGCATGGGGACTTAGAGGATTTATGCAGACAAATCACAGGCGCAATGCAGTGGTCTGGACAAGACGTGTGTACTCTTGTGCGTGCCTCTGTCACGTGGTAAGATGAGTTTCCCAGGCTGACTCCACTGCTCTGATCCTCTTAAAAAAGTGGCATACAAATAATCTAAGGTGGACTTCAACAAATACTGCAGTTGGCCACAACAGTGAATGTTTAACCAAGTTCTCAACTAGATAATTCATTTGCCTATCTCCTCTGAGGACTTTACTAAAGATGTTTTCCCTTTGTGCTAAACATTGTGTCATGCCAAAAGCTGGGGAGACTCCCTGGCTCTAATTCCTAGACGGCATCAACTGTAACCCAAACCACTAAACAACAGATTTCATTAATGCCTTGTTGGTTATATTCATTGGATTGTTTTTCTCTTAAACACAAATTAAGACCACAGGGAAAAGGGCAGCTCTGTTTCCTGTTGCTTTCTCTTCGTCAGATGCAGGGAAGGGAAATAGTTAAGAGGGCAAATGAAGAAAACAACAGGCAGTTATACTTGTAGTCCACCAGCCAAATGTAGACCCTTCAAGAAATGCACTCAATGGCTTTCAGATAGGGCCAAACAACTGGCTCCATCCCTAGAGACCCAGGCAAGCATAGCTCTCAATATGCAGGTCTTCCCATGCCTCTTACTGGATGTCTCCAGGGAGAAGCTGCTGGGTGTGAGTGAGGTTTGTGTTCCTTCCTCAGGAGTGTCACTACTCCTCTGCTGAGACTGTCCTGCTTTGGCCACATCTGCCTTAGAGCTCTGCTCAGCCCTCTTTGTTACTAAGGCATCAGCTTGGAGTATTGTTCTGACACACAAACTCCCCAAACCCAAACACAAGCTCAATGTATTCAAATGTTTCTTAGAAAAATACCTGAGCCTGGCAGGTGGAGAGATGTGCCCAAAGATGAATGAACTTTACAGACCAAAGCTGTCATCAAAATCCCCAAAACTATAATGCTAGGGCCTGCCTCAGTTGTTAATGTCTGAAAGTACATCAAAATAAAAAGAAAGAAATAAAAATCAATATACTTTCTTGTTATGGTCTTTGGAACAGCAGTCAGGGAAGTAAAGAACATTCAGTATGGATCTTGGTGGGCCTCAGGTCTTACAGACACATGATATTAAAGACAAAGTCATGAAATAAAAGCAATAATGGCTTGAAGACTGTTTTTGAGGAATAAAGCTAAAGCACTTTCTCAACATTCAACAAGCATATGCGAAGTACTGTTTATATATAGCTGCATCCAGACTGCATGTGAAGCACAATGCTGGACCCTCCATAATACACTGGTGAACAAGCAGCTCTGGTAGAAAGCAAAGACAGATAATAAAACAAGCAAATAGAGAATGACAAAAGTTATGATAAAAAAAATGTGGAGTGCTGTAGCATCAGGGGGTCTAAACTAAGTATAAATGATCTTTCTAGAAAAGTGATAAGATCTAAAGAATTTTAACTAAAGCTTCCTGTGAGAGCTGCATTTTGAAGTTTTAGTATGAACGGCAGGATAAATTTATGTCTTCAACAGGAAAAAAATTTTAATATTTTTCAGAGATGAAATAGAAATTCAACCAGAGACCACACAGTTTTCAGGGAGAGAGGGCCAGTGTCCACCCAGTCAATGTTAAAACTGCACAGCAACCCTTCCCCTCATACCCACTCAATGGCACCCCAGCCACCACCAGGCAGCAGCCTCCCACCCTTCTGGAAGATTCTTTATCTGTCTCTCTCTCTCTTTGTCTTTCTGTCTCTTTCTCTCTGTCTATCACACACACACACACACACACACACACATAAATGCACAAATTAAAATTACTCACTTCCATAAAATGATTGGGGACACTGGTCATACGCATGCTGCTAAAAGAACTACACTTACCAATTCTCCAAAAATACTGGGGCTACTTCAACTACCATCCCTCTATCTTCCTTCCTCAGATGAAGGTCAGAGCCTAATAGGTACAAATAGAAAGGTGGGGTTGTTGGCATTGCTTTGGGAGCTGCCATTGCCTAGGGGGAGCTGGCAACACAGAAAGTATTAGTCCCAATACTAAAGCAGAAGACATTCAAGTGTGGCCCTTTCTGCTCACATTTTCATGCAAACCCCACTCTCTAGCATTCGTTTTGCTCACCTGCGCAGAGGACTTGACTTCAGGCCAGATTTGATGAGTACGTATGAAACTTGAAGGCTAAACTCTCACATATATTGCAATATCAGTTTTCTCATGTTAGTAGAAGCAAAATATTAAATTGTGTGTATTAGATAGGTTATAATAGGAAAGTTATCCATTATTTGGAAAATTTCTTTTTGATAATTATTGTTGTTTCATGGGCCCTCTCAATCGGAGGGGAAAATCAGGGATAAAATTCACTGAATACAAGAAGGATAAAATTATTAAGGTTAGTCGATATAAAATGACTTAAATTTGAAAGAACACAGGTCAGTGAGACTTTATGAAAAAGACATGAACAAGGCAGAAGCTTCAGGCAGAACTTCTGGAGAATGTTTCGTTCTCATGACCACAGAATGAAGGTCAATGTCAGTGTTCAAGTTTGATCAAGTGAAGGAGAAGCTCCAATAAGGCCTGGACAGCCCCTGCCTGACTAAAGGTTGCATCAGAAAGCAAGATCCTGCCCCCATGCTGGTGACATTACTATAATGAAAAAAATTATAAACATTTGAAATAAATAGTAATTATAGCCAAAGCAACACAGATTTTGGTTTTCTCCATATTAAGGGAAGTTCTAAGGAGAAACTTTGGAGGGAATTTTGTAATAAACAAAACATGAGATCAATAAGGAAAAGAACTGGAAGTCCATATTCCAGAGCTTCTGAGCTAGCTCAGCGTAGATTATAAAACACATAATTTCATGTGCTTAAATTCCTGCCTACTGTCCTACCAACAGTATTTCTGCTAGGAAGGACTCTTCAAAGAGTGGAGGGTGGTAAAAAATTCATTTTCCTGGTACCTTGTAAACCCTCGGTTAGGATGGCGGCAATCATGGCAGTCTGCTGAGTGACCAGTTCTCCTAGCTCTTATGTCAATAGCTACTGCTGTAATGGCAGCTTTCTTTTACTGAGAATTTGCTAAGTGCCAGATGAGAGACAAGTTTTATTGTGTCTATTTTCAGATTAGAAAAGTGAAATTAAGCAGCTTGACCAAATCTACCCTAAACAGTAGACTGTAGGGGCAGCATTAAGACCCAAGCCTGTGACCACAAAGCTCATGTTCTCATACACTGTACTACTGGCATCTATTAATATATTAATACATCCATTAATGTTCCTATCTTAATTCCCTTATATCTTAGAAGACCTAGACTACTGATTACCAAAGTGTAGAGCAAGACAATCCACTGTTTGGAGGAAATAAAGTAGTAGAATTTCTTTAGAAAATATCAAAACATCTTTTGTCCATTCATTTTCAATAAAAAAATAAGAAATTGTTATTCCAATATTTAATATATAGGTTAATGCCAATATTGGTTTGCCAATACTTAACATACAGGTTGAGCCAGGTGCATGAGTCAGTCTGGTTGCTGGGCACTTTAATACAGTGTGTTGGCATCCTGGAGGAAGGGAAGTTTCGCTCACTGGAGCAGTTTCCAGTACAGCCCCCACCTTGTTCTTTGACTTTGATATATTGCAGCATGCTGTAGTTTACTGTACCTAGGTAGATACAGGTGATGTTTTAACAATGAATTAAAAGTAAATGCTTTTTTTAAAAAAAAAAAAAAGGTGCTTGGGAGAGAGCATTTTGAAAATGGTTCTTTTAAAATGTTTGTATAGGTATGTGATATCTGTTGCCATAGACATCAGTTAAGTGTGTCTGTCGATCACCTTTCTAGTATCACTTCCACTCTCTCTGGCCCACCTCTCCTGTGCAGCCCCTGTGTGGTACATGGGCCCTGATCTCTTGCAAGCAGACACAAGCTGACAGCTTCCAGCCTCACTCCTGCATGGGATATCTCTGTCTTGCCTTCCACCCCAGGTCTTTCTTGTTGAGTTGGAGGGTAAAAGGCTACAAGACCACCACCACCCCCCAGTATCCACACAAGTGCAACTCAAAAGTGGAGTGAAGTTTTAAGTAATGGAGGATAGGAGCTTCCCCAGAGGGACTGTCCTGAGAAACAGTCATCCCTGGCCTGTACGGAAGGCTCTCTCTCAGTATCCAATGATCAGCCATGTTCCATGGGAGATGGTGGCCAGCTTCCTAGTATGTCCTCAACAGGCTCTCCCTCCTACTCCCTGGAATTGTACACTTCTAAATAAAACTCAGGTTCTGCCTTCTGGGGAACCCAGGCTAAGGCAGGATGTTTCCTCTAAAATCTTTATCTGTACCAAAAAAGAAAAAAAAAAATAGAAACAATACTCTAACCTATGTCAACATCCTCAAAATAACATATTAGTTGGTTTAAATCTCATCTATTAAAGTGTAAAACTGTACTCCCTTTCAAGAAGTTTGCAGGGGCAACTGATCAAATCAGAAATAATGGGAATTTTAAACAATAACAATTTAAAACCCCTTTGTATATAGGTAGATGATTGACAAACAAACTATGATAGATCATAATTAAGCATAGATAATGGCTTACTTCTTCCATAAGGGTCCCAGTATCTTTGTGAGGTATTTTTTTCAACTAAGAACTTAGAAACAGATCTTTGAATAGCTGAATCACACAGTGGAGGCCATGATTCGAAACAAAAACTAACAAAGCATATTCAATCACATTTATGAGGCAAAAATTGTTCTAATGTTAATAAAACTGCAAGATGTATTTTTAAAATATTTCATCTTTAGCTCATCATTTTTATTTTCTATTTTATGCCTATTTTATGAAGTATACACTATTATTACATTAATTTATATATATAATTTTAAATCAGTAAATAAACATATATTGAGATAAGTGTTCAAAATTATTTTATTAATGGGATGTGTGTTCAAAAGATGTTTAGAGCCCATGACATGGACTGCCTGGATTTGATTCCTAATTCTGTGCCTTACTACCTGTGTGTCCTTGGGAAAATTACTTAATCTCTCTGAATTTGTCATTTCTAAAATGGGAATGGTAATAATAATAGTCACTTTTTAAGATTGCTTTGAGGACTGTAGGTGAGAAGCTAAAAAGTATACCTAGCACATAGCCTAGTAACACACAAATGTTGGTTATTTTTATTAAAACGGTGTTAATACAAGGGCAATCTATTCTTTACCTGCTTGGCAGAAGGGCCATGAACCAAAGCAGGCAAAATACCAAACACAGGGTGCTTTCAAAGGCCCTAGAAGGCATCTCTGAGAATTTCAGTTTAGAAAGTATTCAGGTTTGAAAGAGTTTTAGAAATCTAGTCCAAGCCATTTATTACACAAACAAGGAAACTAAGGATCAGAGAGGTGTATTCATCTTCCAGGGATAATACTGCTTATGAACCAAAGCCAGGGTTTGACTGGAGACCTGTCAGGCAGAGGCCCAGCTCTCCCCAGCATGTCACACCCACTCCCTGGACTCCACAGACACACAAAGGCCCTCAGCCAATAGACGAGGCTCTCACTTTGCTGCAGTCAAGGACTTCTCTGCCAGCACTTTTCTTTCTCTGAAGTCTGCAAATCACAAGTCGTGAGAAAAATGACATTAGTGCCTTCTCACAGTAATTTAGGGATGACAGCTCTGAAGAATTCCAGTGAGCATTCAAATATGGTACCAGCCCCAGCCAACTGCAATTCAAGTAGCTGGTCTGTGAGTAGAATCTGAGCACGTTTTCTTCCAAGAGCACTATGTTGAATGAGGCTATGGTAAATTTGCAGCCACCAACACTCCCTAATTCCCTATCTGCTTTGTTCTTCCTCAGGACCAGTTATCAATAACTAACATGCTGTATATGTTACTTATTGATCTTGCTTATGATTGTCTCCTCCACTGTAGTGCAAGCAAGCTGCACGAGGACAGGGATTTCTGACTGTTTTGTTCACTGCTATATCCTGGTGTGAATGTTTGTTGAGTGAATGAGTATGATCTTTTGAGTCATTCCTGCTACTTCTGCTATTATGGATATGGCTTCTATGGATATACAGAGTTACTGATTTCCTAAATTAAATTTTACACAAGCCTCCTAGGTACCTGCTCACACAGAATTGGTTCCTCTAAAAATATCGACTTCCAGTGATTTGATTAAAATGCACCTTTGTAAAATAACATGTGAGTTTAAGACCTATTAATCCCACTAAGGCCAATTTAAATATCATTTTCTCAGGAAAACCATACTAAACCTCCAGACAAGGAACTACCATATTAATGACATCTGTTGCACACTATAATTTTCCTCTTGTTGCACTTACCACAGCTGGGATTAAATCACTATGTGGGTTATTTATTTTTTTAATGGCTATCTTCCTTACTAAACTGTAAGTTCCATAAAGACAGGGACAATCTTGTCCCTCACTATATTCCCAGGACCTAACAGAACCTGGCCTAAAATAGGCACTCAATAAGCACAGGCCAAATGAATGAACAAGGAAAAATCTAATAAGCATTCCAGTTTGAAGATATTCTGCAAAAAAGAATTTAACAACACATGATAGAAACTGTAAATTTGTTCCTTGAATTTATTTAAGCAAACTCTAGAGAGATGAGTAATTATTTTTTCAAATAAAGTTCCTAGCCTTTTCAACTAAAGTTGATAACATATAGTTACTTGTAGAAAAGATATTTTAAGTTATTTCTTCTATATTTCCCAAATCTGAATAGTGCAGGCTTGATAAGGAAAACTTTGATCTCCCAGCAATTTTGCCTTTGACCCCAAGTGGATTTAACTGTCCAGGATCCTGGTTTTCTTCCAAAATCTATGTCTGGTTTTAAGATAAATTTTCCCAAGTAAGCCATAAACATGATTTTGATGGTTGAAGAATATTTTCATTTTAGATGAATAAACCAGAGGTACTTTGGACTTTTAAAATTCATGACCTATATATCTATGCACACGCACTTTCATTTCCAAGTTTCCATCACCGTTAGCTCTCAGAGTGAAATAATAACCTTTTTCCTCTTGAGTGTTTTTCCTGGATCCCAAGGGAATAAAATAGGAGCAAAATAAACCAAGCTGCTTTCATGCTAAAGAGATATATAGAAGCAAGGATCACCCTGCACCCACAAACATACCCACAACTGCCTGCCAAAATAATATTGTGTTCATCTTGAAAATATCCTTAGAGCTTAAGAATTCATAGAAGATTAAACATCATGGCGGTGGGTACTTGGAGCTACACAGTCTAGAAAGACAGAAGGGTTCTGTTTAGTCCAGGCAAGTCACAAACTTACCTGAGTTTCAGAAATGCAGAGACACAGTGGGATAATGTACTTGTGAAAGAGAAAAATTCATGTCTCAATTTAATCTAACAACTATATGATTACCTCATACCATATGCTAGGTTTGAAAGACTTAAAGGTTTCATAAGGGTTTTAAGCCTTTCTGTTGGGATAGCAGTGGTTTGAATATTAACTCCATACTTTGCATTTTAAGCAGAACTACTTTATTCTTTGACTAACAGCCATGAGAGGAAGATAATGGGATTTTTTTGTTTTTTACAAACAGGAACGGAAGAGAAGAGAAAGAAGATCTTGAGAAGACAGTTTTCTTATTGGCACAATGTGTATAACCTAGTCCTTTCTACTCCCAAATCATAGAGGCATAAAAGCTTAGTACATCCCAACCTCCTGAAAGTAGAGAACTTGAAATAAGCTGTGAGAAATTGATCAGAGCAATGGCTCTCAACCTTTCTACATGCTGAAACCACTCCAAGAGTTTGAAAAAAGCATTAATGCCTGAGACCCAACCCCAGAGATTGTGATATAATTAATAGTGGTGCAACCAGGGCATCCGGATCTTTTAAAGCTCCCCAAGTGATTCCAAAGTGTTTCAAGTCAACTAAGATTGAAAACTACTAGGCTAAAGGGGTTATTGAGATCCAAGAGCTCACATGCCAGAGGACTCATTAATACCCAAGAGTCAGAGAAAACAAAAGTGTGAGGATCAAAATAAGTCTGGTTCTATCATTGGGACCTGACTGGTAATGATGGCTATGCTTGGTGCACCTAAAACAAGGTGTGACCAGGAATATCAAGGTGATGGGAGCCCTCCCTCTGGGAGGCCTGGCCTTTTAGGGGTCCAAGGCTAACTTAGAAAGCCAGAACCCTAGCTGCTTCATAATAAGTAAAGCAACCACATCAAGGCTTCTGTTGTTGAACGCAGTGAGACATCTCCCCCTGTTTTAAAGGTGTGCACTCGGGCTCAGACTTAAGATCTCTCTGATGCCAGAGGGAGAGGTGATGGTTGGTGCATTTTTTAATAACCATTTTTTTGGCTGTCATATTTCTTGATGATATTCATTACAAATAATACATCCAGATAAGCAGTGAGCACTGTCTTTCTTTTGAAGATCCCAACTTGTCTAACTTTTACATGGAAGGAATGGAGAATATGAGTGCCTATTTGAGGGGGTGTTAAAAGGCTACTGGCAATAGGAACAAAGGTAATTAACAGAGACGTCCTAAAACAAAAAGCTGGAAAACTAGAAAGAACAGGGTAAAGGGTAGGCAGTCATGCTATTCTGCCTTTAAATAACTATCAAATTTCTAACACTGGCATGCCAAAGTATTTCTGTACACCTATGTAGTGTACTTTATTCTATTTTAACATTAAGCCTCTATAATCTTCTTAAATGTTAACAGTAAACAGTTAACAGTAAATAAATTCTGTTAACATTTAAGACCAGGTATGGGGTCTCTTAGAGGTTGTGAATAACATCCACACAGCCATGGGAAGTATCCTGAGGAAGCCAGGCACTAAGGACTATCCCTGTGATCAAGCGATCAAAGAGGAAGGAGTAGATTTTCAGGGTGCCTTGACATTTGTCCAACATCAAGAAACCAAGCGCAGCACAGGTTAATAAGATTTGACAGTGGGAAGGTACAAGGAGAAAGAGAAAGCTAGAAAATAGAAATGAACAGGAACAGCCAGGCGCGGTGGCTCACGCCTGTAATCCTAGCACTTTGGGAGGCTGAGGCAGGTGCATCGCTCAAGGTCAGGAGTTCAAAAGCAGCATGAGCAAGAGCGAGACCCCTGTCTCTACTAAAAATAGAAAGAAATTAATTGGCCAACTAAAAATATATAGAAAAAATTAGCCAGGCATGGTGGCGCATGTCTGTAGTCCCAGCTACTTGGGAGGCTGAGGCAGAAGGATCACTTGAGCCCAGGAGTTTGAGGTTGCTGTGAGCTAGGCTGATGCCACAGCACTCTAGCCAGGGCAACAGAGTGAGACTCTGTCTCAAAAAAAAAAAAATGAACAGGAACAAAAGTAGAATGTTTTGCACATTAGAAGTTGAATTTGGTTAAAAGCAAAAGGAGTCTCAGAAGATTTTGTATCCAACACAGGTCTAAGGATATGACAACCACTCAAAGATGTTCTTT
>CAUYRT010084717.1:0-40405 GCA_963574885.1 Lepilemur ruficaudatus
CCCAGCTACTTGGGAGGCTGAGGCAGAAGGATTGCTTGAGCCCAGGAGTTTGAGGTTGCTGTGAGCTAGGCTGATGCCACGGCACTCTACAGCCTGGGCAACAGAGTGAGACTCTGTCTCAAAAAAAAAAAAAAAAAAAAAGTCAGCATTAAATGGTGTAGTGAGCCATGGAACCCAATTTAGGAAATACTTGAGGTATCAGATATACTGATTTAATCTGAATTTGGGAATTATAGATGGGCATGTTAACTGAGAAAATTAAAAAAATACCAAAACACTCACTAACAGATCCATCTGGAAATGCTGATAATAATTCCCTTTCAAGTAGTGAAATGCAACAAATTAGATCTAGAAGTCCCAAGAAAGATGTAATATAGTAAACTAAAATGTGATTTTCTAGGATGAATTTTTGAATCATATGGAGTCATCAAATAATTTTGTTTTAAAAGTGAATGTAATGCAAGTGTCAAATTATCATAGAAGTCCTATGGGAGGGAATAAAAAAAAAAATCTGTTTACCAGGGAAAATTTAGGAAGGGATGAGTGCTGAAAATGAGATTAAATGGAAGAAAAGTTGGATAACCAGGGGCATATAAGTAGGGATATATATTTTCACGGAGTTAACTGGAAGGCCAAGGCCAACATCATGGAAAGCAGCCCTGGCACGAGCAGTCTGTGACACTGCTCATCAGCTTGATCCAGGGATTCTGCAGTACATGAAATTAGCACCCACTGCTAAAGGCAAGTCACCTGGAAGTCACTGGGCTGACTACAATTCACAGTATCACCAGTGTTGGGCAGAGAGCAAACTCAGGGGAATCTGAGAGCGAACTAATAGTGTGAAGAACTTCCTTCAGAAGAAGACGTGGCTTAGGAGGAAGAAGAAACCAGTTAACAGAGAATTCACACCAGGAGAATATAAAATGGAGACAAGTGAACAAGTTAATGATGGTCATGTTTTAGTAAGAAATGGAATATTGTATCTTTACAACAGATTATTGTACAGAACCGTATTGTAAGTTCCTCCAATTTCAAATGTAACTTGAAAGGGGTGCTAAATTGGATATAGATATAAAAAATAACCATGCTGCTGGATACTCTTTCATCTTGAGAAAAAACATGTTTTTGAGAAACATGTTTTTGAGAAAAAACATGCTTTTATGGGATAGAGTGTTCTGTTTAAGTCAATTTCCTGATTAGGTAGATTAGATTTTTAAAACGTAGTTGTCAATCTTTCTTAAAGATATCAGCTAAGATCAAAGAAAGAGAACAGACAGCCCTGAAGCCCATCTGTGTGTGTGTATAAAATAATTTAAGTTTATTATAAAAGATGCACCATAATGCCAATACACTACCTGCATTATGAAACATCCACAACAATAGAAATTCAAAATGAGATAAACCTTAGTTTTATATTTGATCCCAACATCCTCATGCATCTCCCCACACCATTTGTGCTCTCTGCTCTTACTGACTCTGGTTGGACTACACCTATGACCTCCAGGAGGGCAGGGACCATGGCTGTCTTGCTCGTCATCCAATCTCCAGCACCTTAGAGTGTTCAAGAAGCGTTAGCTCCTCTGAGCTCTTTCCTTCCTAGGAGGGTAACACTGGACACAGGAGATATAAGCTTCTTCTGATATTCTCTTTAAGTAATCTAATTCTATAATGTCTGGGGACAATGAAGAGAACTTCACCCAAGACAGGATGGTGAGCACCAGGTGTAAAGTGAGTCCCTTAGCCTAAGGCTACTACTGAAAGTGCAGGGGATATTTTACACCCTCCAGGAAACAAATCCATGAAAAGAGGAATTCGAGGTATTTCCCCACCACTCAAGCCACTGGAAGATTTTTAGAGTTGAAAGGAATAAATATGCGAACACTGTAACCTTTTAGAAGTACAACTGTTTAAAAGGAGTACACTGGCAAGTTGCTCAAATATTCTAAAACAATGAGCAGCTTGACATTTTTCAAACAAATATTTTAAAACTCGGGTCCACATGTGCACTGGAAATTAATGCCTTTTGTTCAACAATAATAGACTTGATTCATATCTACTTTCATACAGTGGATTATATTTGCTGATTTCATTAAACCTTCAAAAGGTTACAGCTGGTTGACATATGAAAAAGCTCTACACCTACAGAACAGGGAATTTTGTATAATTTTTTTTTTACACTAGACTGGTGTTTACTTTTCAGAAAGAAACGGTAAAACAGAACTCTGTTCCTTCCTAACATTTATTATATATTCAAACTTTTATTATATCAGGATACACTAACAAAGTAACAGAAGTAGGTGATCATGAACAAATGTGGGACATAGCACATGAGAGACACCTCTGGGAACTCCAAGAACTGCATGGAGGGGACTTCGTAGGGAGGCTTAGAGAACTGCAGCTCTGCAAGCCAGATTTATAGGATGCAAACTGGGCATGAATTGTAATGGGACCACCTTTCACTTTTGGCTGGTGGGCCAGGGGATACTTTGATCATAGACAGGACTCTGGAATTCAGTACTATACAATATCAATTGTCTTACTTGTTCTTTTAGAATACTAAAAATGAAATGAAATAAAATAATAATCCTCAAAAGGGATTCTACCAGGACTAACAGAAGGGCTGTGTAACACCAGAGAGACTGAAGCTAGCCTTTCAATATGCTTTATCAAGTACTTGAATCAGGAAACAACTTCTTGACCATGCCAGAAACATATTATGATCAACGTGGGTCAAATTAGAGCTTCCATAATAATGACAGCAATTTTTGCAATAAGATCTTTAACAGCTACTAATGTACAAAACCTACAGCCTAAAAGGTTTAGTAACACAAATAACTATTACATTGTCAAATCCTGAGTGACAATAAAAGTCCTAGAATTAACCCCAATGCACATTAGAGGCTACAGCTACTATACCTAGATACATTTCTGAGAAACTCCAAAGAAAAACAGCTACAACACTTCTCACAAGTGCTGGTGTTGCAGCACAAGGCCCTTCATGTATTTATCTCCTTACTCTTTTGAAAATGGAGGTTTCTTCAGATTCCTAGTTTTTCCAATGGTTGATTTCATTTTAACTTACACAAACCAAGAGGGCCAGCCTGCTATTTCCTTGCTGTGCAACATTATGCAAGTTACTTAACTCTCCTGTGCCTTGGTTTCTTATCTATATAAGGAGAAGAATAATAATACTTCAAGTGCTGGTTATTATGAGGATTAGCAGAATATATACAAATCATATAGAATAAGGCCTGACCTGTGGTAGTCAATTATAAATGATTTGTATTATTTTTATTATTTAAGTGGTGTATATAGATTTTATGAAACTAGGACCCACCATAATATATAGGGGAAATAATACATAGGATCTTTATAATGTAAAAAATTATTTTGTACACACATACACACATGTGCCTCAGGGCTATCTGTTCTGTTCCATTGATCTTATCTGATACTCAAATTCTTGGTAATTTACTTGTAGGTCATTCAGCTTTTCTAACTAAAATTCTAGCCTGAGAATATCTGGTTTTTTCCATTGGAGTGCTACAGGGCTTTCCAAAGCAAGAGGATCTGCATAGGTCTGGAAGGCTAGCTGCTGACTCCAGCTTTCTGTCATTCAAACCACTGGACACTGCTTGGGTCCAGTGGGAGCCTTCTAGAAAGCTAGATCTCCAATAAATAATGTACCTAAAGTACTCTCAAAGAGTTCAACCACATTCTACTAAGATAGGAATTCCTGGCTCCAGCTCCAAGTAGTGACATTAAAAGAGTCACATTCAAAGTTACTTCCTGAAGCAAAGGCAAAGAGCCAAAGGGCAGAGATCACAAGAGGCACTAGACTGGTGTTTCCCCAAGTGTGGCTTTCAGCATCAGAGTCATCTGTGACATCTGCACAAATGCAGATTCCTGGGTCCCACCCCAGATGTACTGAATCAGAATCTGAATATGGGTCCCAAACAGGAATCTACATGGTTTTTGTTGCTGTTGCTTTAGTTTTATGGGTTTTTTGTTTGTTCGTCTTTGTTCTTTGTCTTTTTAGGACTCTACATTTTTATCAAGCACCCAGATGATTCCAATGTATGCTGTATTTCCAGAACTGCTCTAGAAATTCCACTCAGGTCATGGGACTGAGCCACAAATCTCTGCTGCTGGCAATGGATCTTTTGTGTCAGCTAGAGGAGCCATTGGCTGTTTGACCTCTAGCTCTCCTCTTTTACACAGCAGTGGTCCCTTTTTTCATATGCTTGGTCCCTGCACCAAGCCTCAGAGAACCCGACTCTACAAATCATGCTGAGACCAAAGGAGGCAACTGGGTGGAGCTGGCCACCCTGATAACTTGGCTCCAAGAACAGTGCCTCTGTAGGATTCCTTCTTTAATGTGACATGTGGCAAGATTGTAAAATTCCCATTTAAAAATCAACTGTGGGGTTTACAAAACCCAACTCAATCCCCTGCCTAGAGGGATGAGAAAAAGGAATGAAATATGGCAAAATGTATCAAGTAATTGTTTTTTGTGGTTTACTTGTGAAATCAAGTTAAGCAGTCTTTAGAAGGACAATGCTATTTCAGGTTCTGCTAACAAAAGTAGCCAAATTGTTTCTCTGAATTAAGAATGAGTATATACGCCTCTCAGTTATTTAGATATTGTCAAATAAATTAATCTTCTCTAGAGAAAAGGAAGAGGAGAAAGGATAAGGATAAGTATTCTAGCACATATATCACAATTAAAGAGATTCAGTATTTTAGTAGTAGATTGAATGGTTAAACACCTCCCTCATTCTGTGTTCTCTGCCTTATTCTCTCAGTTCGGTTTTCTTGCATTCCTATGTTAAAAAAAATGATTACATTTAATTCATAGGCATGAAAAGAGGGATTAATGATGCATAATGTATGTAAAGATGTGAAAATTGTGCTTAGGCTATTCCTGTGAGGGACACAGAATAAAATTATAAACTTTCTTTCTAATTATTTTGGAATCATGGTTCTCAATTATGCTCATGACATCCCAAGCAGGAAATGAAAACATCACCTCTGGCAGGAGTGGAATGGGTAACCTGGAGTGGCTTGGCAAATTCTCCAGGGTCCCACAGCATGTTCACTGGGAAACCCTCAGGCCTGAGCCATCTCCTTGCTCCATATACTCAACTTCATACTGACGCTTGATAACAACTCATTACTACTAATAGCAACCATATTGTCCAGTTTCAAGACACACTGCCATGCTTTGGACAGAAGCCTACAAAGAAAGAACTCTTTACAGAATGTGAACTGGGGCAATACATGGGCAGCTGAAAGTCTGAAGCTGATTTACATGCAAGCCAACCAGGACAAAAGATTAAAGAAACTAGGGACCCGGGCAAATTCAGCTGAGCTCTGGCATGCAAATAAAGTTTAAAAATGAGAAAGACATCAAGATTATAATAGTAAGAGCGCAAGGCTAGCACAAGTTCAGCCAGTCCCAGCAGCTTGTTAAAAGTAATTCTCCCCTACCCCACTGAATCTGCTTCTTGATTTCAAAGTTACATAACCCTATCAGCAGCAGCAGCAGCACCAGGGCACTCCATCCATTATCCACATTTCATCCAGCTAATTACCAAGTGCCAGACATGCTTCTATGGGAGAGGGCTGAGAGCAATTTCTCAAGTCCCTATGTTTTCATTAATGTGAATTTCTCAGCTTTTCTAGGTCAGAGGAACAGCAGGTGATTACAAGCTCTTAGTTGTATGGAAGGGGAAAAAAAGCATGCTGGCTCATTTTAAGGAGTTGATGTCAGTTCTCAAGATTTAGGAAAAGAAGATGGAGTGCTTGAAAGAATACAAAAGGTATTTTTTAAATGTAGAATAAATTGATAGAATGTTTGATATCTCCTGAAGGAATCAATCAAGAGATCACACAAGGCAGCGATCCCCAACCTTTTTGGTCCCAGGGATCAATTTCATGGAAGACAATTTTTCCACGGATGGTGGGAGAGGAAGTGGGGTAGGCGGAGCTCAGGCAGGGATGCGGGTGATGGGGAGCAGCTGTAAATACAGATGAAACTTCACTCACTCCTCTGTCATTCACCTCATGCTGTGCAGCCCAGTTGTTACATTTCATGGAAGACAATTTTTACATTTTTCCACGTGGTTCAGGGAGCAGGGATAGAGGGGTGCTCAGGTAGTGATGTGCAGCCCAGGGGTTGGGGACCACAGATACAAGGTATTCTGAATATTAAGTTACCAAAGAAGACTAACTCCAGTAACAGAAGATGGATTAGTTGATGAGAATTTAACCCCAAGTAGTTCTTCTTAAATTATAATGAGCAAAGAACTGAAGGCTCTTATAGTATTGATTCATTCATTCACTTAGCAAATACTCAGTAGAGCCTACCCCATCTCAGAACTGAGGCAGACTCAAGAAATATAGAGGTCAAGTTTCCTCCTCTGCACTCCAGAAGCCATCTGTCCATTTCTTGTCATTTCATCTGCAGGCTACACAGTAATAATTCACTTGTCTTCTCCACAAGGATTTTAGCTAGTTAGTGAATGAATACATAAAACAAGGAAAGAAATATAGAATGGAGGAAGGGGAGGATGAAGAGAGGGAGGGAGAGCAAGATGGAGAGAGGCACAATTCCTTTCAAAGAGCACATAATCCAGTTTGCTGTGAAAGTCTAGGTGGTCTGGAGTTTGGTGAAAAGGGACCATGGAGAACTGTTGGCTTTCTCTTTCCTCTTTGTGAGCTACCTTCTCCATATGGGCCCACCCTAACCTTCAGTTTTATGAGCCATAGTGTGCATGTGAAGCCCTGTCAGAACCACATTAATTTTAGAGTTGGAAAGAACTGAATGACCCATTTGGCAGATTTGTTTTCAATGTATTAACCTTGAAATATATTTAGAATATTTAAATACCTTTAAATATATTTAGAATGTGTCACAGTTGGTAGATGATATAAACTTCAGAGAACAATGAGGCAAATAAAATAAGGCAGGAAAGGGAAAACAATTTTTACAGAGAAACGTATAACTCATTTTTTAGGATAGCCAGGTTAAAAATATTTATTATGATAACAGAGTCATGATAATAGGGTCAGACTCTCATTAAAATTTTGCTTGGTATCCCTCAAAAGAATATTAGTAGTAAAAAATTAATATGTCTGAAAATGCCAAGCATTAAGGAAGGCAAGGAACGGCCAGAACTCTTACATACTTCTGGTGAGAATGTAAATTGGCATGATCCCATTGAAAACAATTGGGTATTACCTAGCAAAGCCAAACATGTATAAACCCCATGACCCAGAAATTCCACTCTTAGTCTATGCCCTAGAGCAACTCTTGCATGTATGTTCCAGGAGACATGGACAAAAATGTTCATAAGCAGCATTGTTTGAAACAGCAAAAACTGGAAACGACCCAAAGTCCATCAACGGTCCAATGGGGAGGTAAGTTGTGGCATATTCACATAATGGAGTATTATAAGCTATGAAAATAAATGATGCACAGCTGCACAGCAATATGGATGCTATGTTTAAAAAAAGCAAACAGCATAAGACTATATACAATTAAAATAGCAATTTTGTAAAGCTTTTAAAAAAGTAAAACTATGTAATATGTTGTTTAGAGATACCTACGTATATGGAAAAACTGTTTCTAAAAACATAACGAAATTAACACAAAAAATAGTTCAGACTAGCATTTGCAGGGTGAGGGAGCACAGGAAGCCTATAAAGGAGAGGAGCTGAAGGTAGGATCAAGTGGTATTAGTGATCTTAGGGTAAGAAATAAATTTACAGATCATTTTATTGCTAGGCTTTATAACTTACATAGGTCGTACATGTTCTGTTGCATATATCAACCACTACACATACAAAATTTCTAAAAATTCCAATCTATTGTATAATTAAATACCATGCAGCCAAAGAATAAAATAAATAAATTGGATCCATATATTAAAATATATACTGATGCAAAAAAGATTTCAAGACAAATTGTTGAGGTTAACAAATAAACAAGTTGTAGAAAAATACCATAGTAACAATCTCATTTTTGTCCAAGTAGGCAAAGAAAGCAAAAGCTCATAGAACTATATGATACGTAAGTGTGTGTGCTACTTGTCCCTCTAACCCATTCTCCACCATTCTCCACTCTGATGCCTGGCTGAGGAGGTTGACCTCTACAGACTGCATCACTAGGTTTGCTTGTTCCCTGTCTCCTGTAGGGCTTAGTCAATGGGAGAGCTTCCGCAGGAGAGTGAAAGGAGTGTGTTTATTCCCAGTCACCTCCCTGAGGTCTCTAAGGACTAGCTGCATCTCTCCACCAAGGTCTCAATGCCTATCAGAGGGCCCCTCTGTAGTACCTTCTCTGTGAACAGGTTTCTATGACCACTCCCTTGCTGTGTCCCTTCAGGTCCAAAGGTAGTAAACACAATCCCTTAGGCTTTCCCTACATCTTCCCCATACCATGTAAATAGTCCCTTTATTAAACTTAAATTACCCTAATTTGAATGCACCATCTGTTTCCTACTGGGATCCCAACTGATACAATTATATATGGATATGCAAGCATAGAAAATAGACTAAAAAGATATGCAAGGTTAGTGGTTAATGCTAGTTAAAGAAGCTATTAACATAATTGGGGGAAGAAGAAAAATACCAATGTTTTCACCTTTATATTTCTGTATTGTATAACTTATGTATGAAAGGAAAGTTGTCATGTATTATCTGGGCAAAATAAAATTTTAAGAATGCCAAAAAATAATTTCAAAAACTGCACAAGCTGGGTAGTTTAAACGAAGAAAATAGGTCATTTTATGTCTATATCCCTTGTGCCTAGCACAGTGCCTGACTAGCACAGCATAAGAAGTACTCATATGGAAGGCTGACACTAAAATCTGGTGAGCATTAGACCTAAGGAATTTCTCAGAAGCAAAGTTAGCTTCCGTGGGGTTTAGTAACAAGAGGGAAGGAAAAAACACCTCTTAGAGTAGCTCAACAGAGGCTTCCTGGAAGGTGCGTCAATGGTGACTCCCACTGAGTACAGGCACATGCAACAACTGGGCAATCTGCCCGGTTCCTGGACTGGACTGTGTACACAAGGCTGAGGTCCCAGGCCCTCTGCAGGCTGAGGCTGTGCCACCATGGTCTCTGGGCATTGGAACTGTACCTGACCTATTTGTACAAGTGTCTCTACTAAGGTCTGGCAGACTTCTAGTACTACTATCTCCTTTCTTGCTAGTCAGGGTCTGGAAGCTTCTCTTGACAATAAACTCTATGCTGAACCCTTTGGCTACCATGCTATGGCTACTGGAGTGGACTCTATTTGAACACCTGGAGCTGGGAGTGGCCACCAACACCTGTCTCACTCTAGCAGGGAGATTAAGTCCAGGCCCAGGCTCCTCTCATCTGGCCCACTCAGCCATAGGAAACTGGTCTGGCTAACTCGACTTGTGCTTCAGAATTCAGATCAGATGGCACTGCCTCTGAGAAGCCCTTCCTCATTTCCTGAGTTTGAGTTAAGTGTTCTGCTTCTCAAATGGCATATAGGTACACTGTGTACTTCCTCTATCATAATATTTATTATACTGTATTGAAATTGCCCACTTATTTGCATGTATCCTCTCATAAAACTGTAAACTCTTTGAGGGCAGGGGCTAAGCCTTATTCACCTCTGTATCACATCATTGACACAGAGTAGAAGTTCATTAAATGCTCGAGGGGAAAGGGACGGAGGGAAGTGAGATAGGGTGAAGGAAAGAAGAAAGGAAGGAAGGAAGGAGGGAGGGAAGGAGGAAGGAAAGGAAGGAAATGAGAAAGAGAAAGAAAGAGAGAAAGAAAGAGACAAAGAGAGAAATCACATGCTGTTGGATCCATAGATATGACAAAATAATATATTACCCTGTTTTAACTGCTCTAATAACCTTTAAAGCTGTGGATATTCAAGAATCAATGTAAAGAAAAAGTCATAGATTCATCACATACTTAGCTGAGAACCTTCTCTCCATAATCACTATGCTAGGGGCCAGTAATATAATGGTGAGAAAAAAATAAACTATAGTTCCTTCCCCATTCCCATGCTTATATGTGAGAATACTTGGTTTTTCAAACTTCTGATGTTTCTAAATGTTTTGAGATATTTTCCAAAGATCTTTCCAATATCTTTGAAGTATTCAGATATCTCTGTATATTTCTACTAATTGTTATCAGGCAAGAGATTTTGTGAAAGTCAGTAATTAGCACTAGATACAGCTATCAGAGACCTGCGCTGGTTCCTCTGTGCCGAATTATTTCAAGAATTCTTTGCCAAAGTAATGAAAATGAATGTTTAATGTTGGCCCCCTCTGTTTCCCTGATGCTTTATAGAATTCTGTGGTATTTGAAAACCATCAGGGAAAGCAAATAGTGAAGGTTTGGTGTTGCTTTTTTGAACACAAATGAAACCATTAAGCAAATGAGTCAGAAATCATATAAGAGAACATTAGGAGTTAAAACAGATCTGAAAATGATTTCTAAAAGACCTTAGGCAAAAATTCCACTCAATTCAGTCTAGAAAACTGTATTAGTCCCACCATATTGAGCAATGCTGCCTTTTAATTACTCCTCACCCCACTTACCACCTTCTAATATGTGCCCACTGTACCCCATAACCACACTGCATCTGGGTGAGAGAATGCAAGTACTTCATTCTTAACAAACAAGCCCAGAGTTTTCTTCAGGCACATGAACACCACAGAAGGCCACGAAAAGAAGATAAAGAATACACACAAAATTATAATTACCTATCTGATGTTCACTACTTTACCAGGGCTTATAAGACATTGGTTATACTTATGAGAAAGGTAAGCAATATATGATAAGAAGTAGACTGGCTGGGTGTTGTGGCCCACTCCTGTAATCCTAGCACTTTGGGAGGCTGAAGTGAGAGGATTTCTCGAGGCCAGGAGCTCAAGAACATCCTGGGCAATATAGTGAGAACTTATCTCTGCAAAAAATTAAAAAACAAGCTTTTAGCTGGGCATGGTGGCTCGTGCCTGTAGTCCCTACTCAGGAGGTTGAAACAGGAGGATTCCTTGAGCCCAGGAGTTCAAGGTTGCAGTGAGCTATGATGATGCCAACACACTCTAGTCTGGGCAACAGAGTAAGATTCCGTCTTAAAAAAAAAAAAAGAAGAATAAAAGAAGAAGGAAGAAGAAGGAAGAAGGAGAAGGAAGAAGAGGAGGAGGAGGAGGAGGAAGAAGAAGAGGAAAAGAAAAGAGAAAAGAGGTAGACCAAATTAGGATGCACAGTTGGGAAGACAATTAATCAGCATTGGCTTTCAACTATTCACATGTGGTTGAAGAGTGGAAATCTTTTCATCTCAGGCTGATTTCCGTAGCCACTATCAGTATAGAATTCATAAGCAGAGTGCTTCATGCTATGCTGCAAAGTAGGTAGTTACTTTGTGTTATGATTTGGGGGAGCCTGAAGAGCCCTGAAATCCAAAATCTCCACCTTCTCCAACCCCCTCACTGGCCTTTTCATGGTAGACAAAATTTCCATGGTATACTCACTAAAAGATGGACAGTACTTCAGAAGAGGCCAATGCTATCAGTGATACAATACCTTAAACTGTTGTCCGCTGTGGTGGGTTGTATGTGGTTGATGTGTGGATGGGTGCACACACACTAGCTCAATATCCGTTTCCCTTTCTTTTGAAAACAGAAACCTGGTTACCTATTGGGAACCACCTCTTTCCCACTCTCAGTCCATGATTTGAGTGAGACTGATCATTACCCCTAGTTCTAGTAGCAGGCACCTGACCTAGTTCTAGGCAATCACAGCTCTACAACCCTCTCCCCACAATGAAAGTGGGCACATGATCCAAAACTCAAGCTTAACTAATGAAAGCCTTATCTAGAACTGATGCCAGAAAAATTTCTCTATTTCTCTTGGGATGCTAAGATGGTAGTATATAAGTGTGGTGTCATTAAATTCTTTCAGACCATTTGTAGGCAGCTTCCCTAAGAATGAAGCCACACTGAGAAAAGTAGAGCCTTCCTTGTGAAGGAAAAGCAAATACCTGACATCTTCTGGAAACCTGATTTCAGCCTTACCAGAACTCTTCAGTTATACAAGCCAAGCCATTTTCCTTCTTTTTAAACAAATTTCTCTAGGTTTATGACACTTAAAATCCCAAGAGTCCTGATTAATACATAGGTATTGATGCCCTAGCTCAAATTAATGAATCAAAATGTATAGTTGGGACCTCAACATCCCACAGCCAGAGCCCAACAAATCATCAAAGCAGAAAATAAATAAAGATACAATGGACTTAAAACAAACTCTAAATCAAATGGACCTAACATACATTCACAGAACATTCTACCCCAAAACTATTGAATATACATTCTTCTCATGAGCACCTAGGATGCTCTCCAAGATTGATCATATTTTAGGCCACAAAACAGGTCTCAACAATTCAAAAAATCGAAATGATACCATGTACCTGAAACCAAAGTGGAATACAACTAGAAATCTATCACAAAAGAAACACTCAAACCTACAAAAGTCATGGAAATTAAACAACCTCCTGCTGAATGATTATTGAGTCAAGAATTAAATTAATATGGAAATCAAAAAATTATTTGAACTGAATGACAAACAGGACACAAGCTATCAAAATCTATGGGACACAGCAAAAGCATTCCTCGGAGAAAACTCATAGTCTTAAATGCCTACATAAAAAAGAAAGAAAGATCACAAATTAACTTGATGTCAAACCTCAAGAAACTAGAAAAGGAAGAACAAACCAACCCAAAGCTAATAAAAGAAAAGAAATAACAAAGGTCACAGCAGAACTAAATGAACTGGAAAAAAAAATACAAAGGACTAACAAAACAAAAAGTTGGTTCTTGAAGAGACAGACCTCTTGCTAGATTAACCAAAACAGAAGAGAAAGGACCAAAATAAGCTCAATCAGAAATTAAAAAGGTGACATTACAACTGATACCACAGAAATACAAAACATAATCCATAAATACTACATAAATCTCTATGCATATAGCATAGAGGAAATGGACAAGTTCCTGGAAACACACAATGTCCCAAAACTCAATGAGGAAGAAACAGAACTCCTGAACAGACCAATAACGAACAGTGAGATCAAAACAGTAATAAAAAACCTTCCAACAACAACAAAAAAAGAAGCCTTGGACCAGATGGATTTACAACCAAATTCTGTCAGACCTACAAGGAAGACATGGTACCTATAATATAGAAATTATTACATAATATTGAGGAGGGAATCCTCCCCAACTAATTCCATGAAGCCAGTATCACCTTGATACCAAAGCAAGAAAAGGACACAACAAAACAAAGAAACCCACAGACCAATATCTCATATGAATATAGATGTAAAAATCATCAGTGAAATACTAGCAAACTGAATTCAACAGCACATCAAAAATATAATCCACCAGGATCAAGTGGGCTTCATCCCAGGGATACAAGGATAGTTAAACATACATATATCAATAAATTGGAATCACCAAATAAGCAGAAGTAAAAAGAAATATGACTATCTCAATAGATGCAAAAAAAGCAGTCAACAAAATCCAGCATCCTTTCATGATAAAAGCCCTTCACAAACTAGGCATAGAAGGAATATATCTCAAAATTATAAAAGCCATATATGACAAACCCATAGCCAACATCATACTGAATGGGGAAAAGTTGAAAGCATTCCCCCTAAGAACTAGAACAAGATAAGTATGCCCACTGTCACCACTTCTATTCAACACAGTGCTGGAATTCCTAGCCAGAGCAATCAGACAGACAAGAGAATGAAATAAAGGGTATACAAATCAGGAAAGAGGAGGTAAAACTATCACTCTTCACTGGTGATATGATCTTGTATCTAGGAAACACCAAAAATTCTACTAAGAGTCTCCTAAAATTGATAAATAAATCCAGCAAAGTCTCAAGATACAAAATAAATGCACATAAATCAGTAGCATTTCTATGTACCAATAACTGTCAAGCCAAGAGTCAAATCAAAGACTCAATACCATTCACAACAGCTACAAAGAAAATAAAATATCTATGAATATACCTAACCAAGGAGGTGAAAGATCTTAACAAGGAGAATTATGAAATTCTGAGGAAAGAAACTGCAGAGGATACAAAACAAATGGAAAAACATATCATGCTCACGCATAGATAGAATCAACATTGTTAAACTGTCCATACTACCCAAAGCAATTTACAAATTCAAGGCAACCCCATCAAGTTACCAATGTCTAGAAATCATATCTAGAAAAAACAGTTCTATGCTTTGGAACCAAAAGAGCCTGAATAGCCAAAGCAATCTTAAGCAAAAAGAGCAAATCTGGAAGCATCACATTACCAGACTTCAAACTATACTATAAGGCTATAGTAACTAAAACAGCATTGTATAGGCACAAAAATAGAGACACAGACCAATGGAACAGAACAGAGAACCCATACATAAAACCATCTACCTACAACCGATCTTCAACAAAGCTGACAACAATACACATGGGGGGAAAAGAGGCCCTATTCAATAAATGGTGCTGGGAAAATGGGATAGACACTGAAAAAAGAATGAAATGGGACCTCTACTTCTCACCATTTTCAAAAATTAATTCAAGATAGATAAAAGACTTAAATCTAAGACATGAAACCATAAGAATTCTAGAGGAAAATGTAGGAAAAACTCTTCTAGATGTTGGCCTAGGCAAAGAATTTATGACTAAGATCCAATGGCAATCATGGCAACAATAAAAATTAATAAATGGGATTTCATTAAACTAAAAAGCTTCTGCACAGCCAAGGAAACAACCAACAGAGCAAATAGACAACTTACAGAATGGGAGAAAATATTTTCAAGCTATACAACCAATAAAGGGCTAATATCCAGAATTTACAAAGAACGTAAGCAAATCAGCAAGAAAAAACAAACAACCCTATTAACAAGTGGCTAAAAGACATGAACAGAATCTTCTCAAAAGAAGAAAGCCAAATGGCCAATAAACATATGAAAAAAATGTTCAACATCATTAATCATCAGGGAAATGCAAATTAAAACCACAATGAGATACTACCTTATCCCACTTAGAATGGATTTTATTAAAAAGTCCAAAAACAATAGATGCTGATGTAGATGCAGAGAGATAGGAATGCTTATACTCTGTTGGTGGGACTGCAAATTAGTACAATCCCTATGAAAAACAGTACGAAGATTCCTCAAAAAACTAAAAGTTGACCTATCATTCAATCCAGCAATTCCACTCCTAGGCATCTACCGAAAGGAAAAGAAGACTTTTCATCAAAAAGATACCTTCACTTGAATGTTTATTGCAGCACAATTAACAATTGCAAAGATGTGCAATGAACCCAAGTTCATGAGTGGATTAATAAAATGTGATATATGTATACCATGGAGTACTACTTAGCCACAAAAAGATGAATGAATACATTTTGCAACAATCAGGATGGAGCTAGAGACCATTCTCCTAAGTGAAATATCTCAAGAATAGAAAAACAAATACCACACGTATTCACTGTTAAATTGGAACTAACTGATAAACACACATATGCACAGAGCACAGTAAAACTCAATGGAAATCTACCAGTGGGGAAGGGGAGGGGCAAAAACCTACCTATTGGGTACAATGAGCACTATTTGGGTGATAGGCATACCTGTAGCCGGGACTCAAGCATTACAAAGCAATCCATGTAACCTAAAACATTTGTACCCCTTTAATACTTTGAAATTAAAAAAATAACAAAAAAGAAATATGAAATTTTAAAAAAATGCATGGTTGAGAGAAAGATAGACTGCACAGTGGAAAAAAGAGAACATAACTGGAAGATCACAATGATCTGGCTCTCTTTTCTGCCCTTAAATGCTTAACCTGGGGCATGTCTCTTCATAATAAAATAAGGGGGCTTATAATAATGAACTGTAAGCTCCCTCTAAGCTTTGACATACTATAATTCTAGGTATGGTTTTGAGGGTAAGAAGAACCACCACAGAGGGCTGCTATACAGGGCATATTTTGGTGGGAGTTGGGGGCTTGTTTAGCAGAGCTAGCGGGAATGCACAGGCAAAAGAAGGTTGGCTGCTGAGAGGAAGATGAATGGTCATGCATACTAACTTCAATGACTTGACAATTTTTGCCAGAACCAGCCCTGACTATCAAAGAAATAAACTTCTGAGCTAAAGTGAAGACCTTTGTATATCCATTCTCCTCCACAGGAAAGGCTGCCCCAAAGGTGAGGAGATGAAGGAAGTAGCTGACATACTTGACGTGTGACTTGGCCCCTTTTGCTCAATAGTGCCCCTACCTGGAATGCCCTCTCTCCTCGTCTCTTCCTGTCTAAAGCTTACCTGGCCTTCAGCACCCAGCCCGAGGCCCTTTTCCTCCACAAAGCCTTCCTATGTCACAGCATCACACAGTGATTTCTCCATTGTCCTTAATCCTAGATTGCTTGCTATGTGTTCTTTTCAGTTAAAAATTACCTGATTCATGCATGGGCCTCTGCACTGATGGGAGACCCCAGAGAATGTCAGAGAGGATATGCCCAAGGGCACCCAACTTCTCAGTGACAGTCAGGTGAGAACCTAGGTTCCCAGACTCCACATCCAGAGCTCTTCCCTACCTATCCACTAATGACATCTACTGCTTGATGCCTTTTTCACTTCTTATTGAATGCTTCCCATGTGCTAGACACTGTGTTAGCTTCCTTATGAACATTTTCTATGATCATCACAATCATCCTAGAAGTACATATCGCTATTTCCATTTTACAGATGAAGCACACAGAGGCTGAGTGACTTGCTCAAGATTACAGAGCTAAGGATAGGAAGAGCTAGGATTTAAAACTAGTGTTATCTAGTTGTGAAGGCATATATTTCCTTCTCTGTCATCATTACCACCAATACCACATTGTCATCACTGCTATTACTAAGCAAGCAGCAGGAAATTTAAAGACATTACCTTAAATTCTCTCCACTTTGCAACATGGACATTAATCTCATATTACAGATGCAATCACTTCCCCCAGGAAGCCCTTGCTGACACCATACCCTAGAATAGTTTGGGGCTCCTATACCACCCTGTGCTTCCTCTCCCTGTTTTAGCATTTATCTACTGCCTTGAAAACACCAGCTTTTGTCTCCTCCACTGAATTAGAAGCAACTTGGGGTGGCAGCATATCTTGTTAATCACTTGCTCAGTAAATAAGTATTAAATGGATGAGGTTGACTAAAGCCCACAAGAACCCTTTGCTGATGATACAGGACTATTTTCCATTTCACCCAGGACCCTCCCACCATTTATTTCAGGAGGGATCGTCCACTTCCAGGTAAAGCAAGAACAAACTCTCCCTGGACTGCCAAAAACAGAAGTATATGGGGAAAACTGTCTCCCTTTGACTGGAGCTACATAGTTGGCATTTTCTCACCAAATCTAGTATTCATGACCTTTCTGGGGCCTAGTCAAAGCCAAATCAAATCTACTTCTGGTCCTTACTAAGCCATGCAGGAGTCTACAATCTGATAGAGATGAAAAAAAATCATCTCTTTAATCTATTATGGAAATTTTTTTTATTATTATTAAAAGGTTACATACATTGCCCTTGCCCCCCTCCCCCCTCCAGTCAGAGCCTCAAGCCTGACCATCCCCCAGATGGTGCACATCACACTCATTATGTATGTATATACCCATCCCCTCCTCCTTCCTCCCGTCTGCCCGACACCCAATAAAAGTTGTTCCTGTGTGTCCACTTAGGTGTTGATCAGCTAATATATTATGGAAATTTTTGAAGAATAAATCAGCTAGCAAGAAACTAATGGTTGTTAGAGAGTGGTATGAGTATTTAGGAAAGGCCTTAATACCTTCTTACATGTATGGCAAATACAGCATTAAAACCTATTCTATAGACATTTACTCTTACTCATGCAAGCATTCATCCAACAAATGTTTATTGCATACCTAATTAAGAATCAAGCACTCTCCTAGATGCCAGAAAGATAATGGTGAACAAGTAAAATCTGGTATCTCAAATAAACTCTCTTACTTCGAAGACACTACTCATGAGGCCATTTGTACTCACTGGGTTCAAAGCATAGACAATTTATAACATAAACTCATTGTTCTTTTGAAAAGCCGTATCAGGGGAAAGGGTCCAAGAACATGTAATTTTTGATGACTGAACATCAGGTTGGGGTTGGGTTGTGAGGAGCCGGAAAAGAACATAATCAGTTTTATGTAGTAAAGTGGCATTTACAGCAATGATGACATTTAGTAAACCTGGCTGGCACATATAGTTAAAATGGCTGAACTAGAACTAGATGTACAAATATGGATGAGTCTTGAAATTTAATAATAATATTATTAAAGAAACTTAATAATAATATTGAATAAAAATCAAGTTGGAAAAGGATGCATACTTTATGAAACTGCTTGTTTAAAATTACAGCACTAAAAATCAATAGCTTATGTTGTTTATGAGAACATGTATATGTAATAAAATAATTAAATATGCATAAGAATGATATATACAAACTTCAAGTGAATTCCATAGGAAAGAAAGGGAAGAGACCAGGGAAATCTGGATAGAACTTTAATTATATCTATATTTTTGTTTTGTTTTGTTTGTTCTCCTACCTTTCTGCCTTCCTTAAGGAGAAATCTGAAGCAAATATAGCAAAGTGTTAACATCTGTTCAATCTCAGTAATATGTACATGCTTGCCTTTTTCTGGTTTTGTGTGTGTGTTTTTCTTAGTATATCTGAAACATTTTTTAATACAAATTAAAAATAATAAAAAAAGAAAGAAACATTGGGACAAGTTAGGGATCCAGAAATCCAGAATGAAATATTTCAAGTTTCTCCCTGGGGAATTTACTGATTGGTTAGAGGGAAATAGTCCAGGGCAATCTATAAATACCATTCAAGGCAATAGGACTAAACTAGCACCAGGAAGACCTTGACCTGTTCAAACCTTTCACCACACCAAGATGTTATCTGGTGCCTCCTCTCCTAGCCCTACCAAATGAAGCACCGTCTATTTGGAGCAATTTTGCTCATAGAACTCATTTTGGAGTGGGTTTGTAAGGTGGGGTAAAGGGGAAAGCAATAGTTCCAAAGTTTAAGATACTCAGACCACTGCCTGTTAGTCCCAGGGTTCAACTATGTCAAACCATGGATGGTTGCAGGTGCTTAGGGGAGGGGCTCCAGTTGAAGAAAGGGAAGTCATGCTAAAGCAAAGTCAGTCTGTGGTGGTCTCTTGTGCACCCTTCCTGCTATGCCTTCTCCTTCTCTGAAGGCTACGCTTCACCCAGCCTAGGTGATCATAGGAGCTGTATCGTGCCCAGGACTGTTAGCATTTCAAGTTGGTAAATTAAACAGGAGCAAAAGGAAGCAGGGAACTGTGACACAAACAAACAAGCAATGGTGTTGTAGAAACAGTAAGGCAATTTCTCCAAAGCCACTGTAAAACTATAGGACCAAAACTTCATTTGTGCCATTTAGATAAACAGGGGGACAATAGAAAAGTCAAAGAGAAGTAAAAAGAAAGGAAGCTGAAGACAAAAGCATTTTATCTATTTCATGTTTGAACCTAGCATGGCTATAAGGCAAAAAGCCTAGCCTTGATCCATGGGATACTCTCTGTAAGTGGCAGCCCATTACCTAATATCCAATAACATGATTTCTTCTTCAATAAGTCCTCTGTGGGGAAGAGAAGGAGGGCGGCCTAAAGCCTGCATGTAAGTTTCATGAAAGATCAATGTGGCCTTCAGTGTGTAAACAGCCACTGACAGAAGAGAGGGGAGGAACGCTCTTGGATTTCCTCTTGTCCATATGCCTTGGATGTTCAGCACATCCTTGAGGAGCGTCTGCCAAGGTAGTTTATAAGACTTAGGACACTGATGTCCATCTTTGCTCTGTGAATGGTTCTCAACAGGACAAACATCTTCCTCCTCCTGTCAGTGTTGACAGACCCAAGCTCAGGGAGATTTAAATCTGTCTGAAATTCCAATCGCCTATCAAAATTCTTTCCTTATCTTAGAGTCTAGCCAGTTGTAACTATCTCCATTCCTACCCTTTTCCCAGGCATTTAAATGACATGTCTGTGTGTGTCCCTGTGAAGGTAGTTGTCTTTGTCCTTTTCATTCTGAAAAGTCCCTGCTGGTAGAACCAGGAAAGCAATGAAGGCTAACCACTGGGAAATGGGTACATGCAAATTATGCCTCCAGTAAAATATATGATTTAAAACTAAAAATTTTCAAAGAATGCCATCCTCACTGCCAGAGATAAAAACTTTTGATAATAGTGTCTGTGAAGGTTTAACACACATTTTGGAAACAGCTAGCCAACGAATCAAGTTTCTGAAATAGCAATTCTATGGATTTCAATTCCATGGAGGAGCTGGCAAGTGAGATAAATTCTCTATTCCAAACAACTTTGAACAAATGAACAGGACTAACATTTCAATCTTTCCCAAAAATCACTCTAGAAAAAAAGAAATACATTTCTCTCGAGTCCTCATCCAGAGAAGATCTTTTAAAGAGTTGTAGCTGCTAGTCATGCACTGGGCTAAGAGAAACATGTGTCCCTCTTTGCTCTGTAACTTTCGATGTATTTGATTTCTTGATCTGGGGCTCATGTGAAACTGAAGAATCTTAAGAGGAGAAGATGCCACTATATTTTCATTTTTCATTTCTGTTGCCATAGAAACTCCTATATTTTCTGAAGATGTCTCAGGAAACATATATCTCCCTCAATCTCCTAAAGGTGAAGTTCAGAAGGAAAAGATTGTCCCCTCTTGGTTTTTGACTGCTCCAGCTGGGGGTGTTTCTTATTATACCTCACCCCAAGCTTTGACCTGTACGCAGCTCCCCTTTGAGTTCTCAGCACACAGAAAAAGCTGTTTTCAAAGTGTAGCAATTACCGTACAGAAACTTTTGCCTACTGAGACATTTGACACGCAGAGCTACTGAATTCTCTATCCACGTTTTTTAGTGGATGCTTTCAGTAGGAAGCAAGTGTGGGAAATTGCATCTCAGAGTATAACTCATTTGTGAGCTTATGTACACAACTCCTGAAAGTAAGAGACAATGGTTAAAGTACATTTTCAACCTAAATGCTATAGTGTAAGGATAGATATAGAAAAAACTAAACATGTTTCAGAGAGACAGTCAGAGGGTGAGAAGCCATGTTTTGATTTATGCTGAAGAAAACTGTGGTAATAACTAATTGGATTTCTGAAATTAAGCCAGAGCGGGTAACAAGAGAGGGGATCACACTCCAGCATCCTATCATTGTAGCTGAGAAACTTACACTGAGGGAAACATACAAAAAAAGCCTAGAAAGACGAGCACCTTTGCTTAATCTCATAAAGCAGGTCAAAAGAGTCACGAATATAACTTCTTTACAGTACAACATTGCTAAAAATACACATTCAAGCAGAGTAAAACATTTTATCTTCCAACATTCCTCCCCAATACAATGGGACACATCTGCTCACTGAGACTTAAATAAGGCCTTCCTTGTGCTGACAAAATGGAATGTTACACTTTTATTTCTTTGCCTTTGAAGGATTCTTTCTAGACAGTGTTAAAGCTTTTAAATAATTTACAATTCCTTAAAAGTGACCTGGATTGAGAAGTTTGGGTTTTGTGTTCAGACTCAGCAGAAAGCTTTCAGGCCCCGGACTCCTGAAATTAAAAATCAGACCCAAACCCAAACAAATTGTTTCTTCGGATTTGCTGTTCTCAGACTTGGTGCATAATTTTCCTTGATCAGGGGCTGAACTTTCAGAAGCTCATCCTGCAAGCAGCTTTCATTCCATGGACAAAGTAAAGAGGACGCCTCTGCTTTTCCACTGGAGAGTCAGTGAGGTGGAGAATCTGGCCACTCTACACAGCACAGCCCGGTGGGCTGCAGCCTAAACACACGGGGCTGTTTACTTTCAGTTCTGAACTGTTGAGCACTGAGGTAAACTGCTTGGCTGTGTTTGCCTGCTCAGAATACCATGAGCAGGAGAACCTGATTAAGAGGCAAAGAGACAAGCATCTGTAAACATGCTTCACTCACAAATCACAAGTCTGCCTATCTGCTGCTAAACATAAGGACAGCATCTCTCTTTTTGTCCCTCCTCTTTCCCTCTTTTCCTTTCTCACTGTCTCTGTCTCTGTCTCTGTCTCTGTCTCTCTCTCTCTCGTGCAATCCCATCATTTATACAAGGGCCAAATTTTTGGCTTATTCTTAATTCAGAGCGGGCAGATACTAGACAGCTAATAAGAATGGAACGTTAACCCTTAATATTGAATTTCCCAACATTTGATTTATGCTACCATGCCAATGTTAACTCCATTTTATTTAATTGCTTTGGTTTACGTTCTTTTGAAAAGCACAAAGGAGGGAGGTTATTAGTGCATAAACGCCCCAGGGTTTGGAACTGCAAGAGCACTTTTTCCTGTTCCTTGTCTTATAATATTAGAAAATGCTTCTTGAGAGTAAAAGATGAGCACAGTCAACCCACAAAATGAATTGAGTAATTGGTTGGTTGTGAAACACAGTGATGCATTTCAGCTGTATGGGACTTGCTGGTCTGGCCCAGCATATTTTCAGTGCTTGTGTTGCTTTAAAATTGATGCGGCCAGGGGAGGGCACAACATAACTATGTCATGGCACAATGTAAGCCACAGGATAAAGCAGGGCAAGGTGGGGGAATAAACCAGAATTAATCCCCAGAGTGCAAATCTCACATTCTGAGATTAGAAGGAACTCGTATCATCTCAGGGCTGGGTGTATTTGAAGGATTGGTGAATCTGGTGTCTACATAGGCAAGAGAGGTTGGTAGAAATATCTTGGCTAGCTTGGTGCATAAAATGCCTCTCTGATGGGTTTCTAGTTTAGAGTAAGTGGACTCATGCTCTAGCTCCCAGGAAAGAGCCCTGTGACCCTTTACCTTCCCTCCAAAGAGACAGCAGAGAGCATTCAGTACTGCTCCAGCACCAGTTCTTCTACAAGGTGCTCATCTCCATTGTGCCATAGGCCCAGGGGCCACCTCATTACACTACTACAGGGGACACCACCAATCCTGGTAAAGTCTACGAAAGCCTATGAATGTAACCCCTTGGGAGCATAACAATGTAAATGGAGCCCCTGGAGCTTGGCTTTCCCCCTCTTTGGAAAGCTATGAAAGTCCAGGGTGACCTAGATTTACCATTAACAGGCTTTGTTTGCCATGAAAATCTTCAACTGCAAGGAACTGGCACACCCAAACACTGTTGGACCAAGATTCTCCTTGGAGACCGCATCTGGCTGCTTTCATCGTGGGGAACAACAGGAGGGAAGCAACCTTGTTTATCTTTCCCCAAAAAACATCATCCAGAAGTCAAGCAAGTAACTTAATCATTCACTCGGGCTTCCCCAGGGCTGCCGATTTAGAGACTTAGAATGACTCAAGAAGAACTCTGAGAAGTAACATAGTGCATTGCTCTCTGCCCTCAAGACAGTATATAAGTGGAGTCACATGAAAGAATGTCATATTTAAAGCCTCAAGGAAAGATTCCACAACCTTACTCAGAAAAATATTACCAAAGTTTAATAGTCACCACTCTACCACCTAAATTTATCCTGTTGTAGCTTAAGCCCATTTGCTCTTTTATTATTCCAGCCTGGGATAATCTTTTATGTAAGAAATGTGGCAGATGAGAAAACAGCAACAACAAACAGAATTTATTCATAGAAATGAGGACTGACTTTCAAATCCTCCTAGGAATCTGTACTTTTATTTTCAATGAGGTAGCTCAGTGTCCAGTACATAGGAGGCATTCCATAATGTTTATTGAATGACTGGATCATTCAAATATTTAAAAAACTTGCTAGACAGATCCCCCTACCTTCACCCCCTCATCCCAGAGTGGTAGAAACAGGAAGAACAGCTTGAAGCTAAAAAAGAGACAGATTTGTATCTGAACTGGTCAGAGTTGCCCAAAGATGGACAAGGGCCACCTGCAGAGTTACATGTCACTAGTGGGTATTCAAATGGGACAACCAGAAGGCTTTCAGAGGTATCTGGGAATTGGAAGGGTGGTTCGTCTAGTTGGTCTTCAGAGTACCATGAACCATACTACAAGGCCAATTACCACTGTCTTGGAGAGACAATCAAGGTTTTCTGGGTCTTCAGAGAAGACCACAGTCACAGCCAGGAACAGTGGTAGTTCTCAACCTTGGTTGCACATTGTAACCAGCTGAGCTTTTAAAAATGTCAAGGCTTGAATTCCATTCCTAAAGACTCTGATTTAAATGATCTGGGGTGTAGCCTGGACAAAAGAATTTTTAACAGTTGCCCAACTGCAGCCAAGTATAAGAAGCACTGAACTGGAAGAAATTGGAGAAGCTTCATTAAAGAAGGAGAAATTATGCCTGGGCCTTAAAGGTTGGACAAGATTTGAACAAATGGAGAGAAAAGACAGGCATTCCTGACATAACCTGGTAGGTGATAAACACATATAGAGCATCTACAAATGAACCACAAAGAAGGATAATTTACTAATTTTTGTTACAGTTCATGGGCATGTGTTCTTAGATATACTTCCCAAGTGGATTTATTTTATTCATTCAATAAGCATTTACCATATATTAGTCATGCAGAGTTACTTTTAGCCCCAGCCTAGTGATGTGTAGAGTAGAAGGGGTTACACAAAGGGTGGATGGCTGTGTTAAAAGAAAAACAAAAAAAGAACAAGTTCAATTCAATTATAAAGGGTTAGTGAAAATGTTTTTAATGGACTCAAAGTAGATGGCATTCAAACTTTGATACTCAAAAGTATTAATACTCACAGAAGTTTCTTTACTTTTCAATCAATTCAATAGTATTTGGTAAATTAAGTCCACCAAACCAGGCACTCAATAATCTGTTATGGTATCTAGCCTGGTTTAAATCCATGTCCTCTTCTCTGAAAGATGGGCTGAATCAAATATTTCTCTGCCAACTTTCCATGTTTAGTGTCTTCTTACTAACACACCATAATTAAGGAACCAGTGGGTGATAAAGCAAACTGTACTAGCCATTAGAAGAGTTATGCTACATGGATGTAATCATTCTTGGTAAAAAAAAAAAAAAAATCAAAGCACAAGAGTTGCAAAATATTCATTTCAAATGATAGATAATAAATCAAATGGGCATGATTAATGTCAGTATAGTGAAATTTGCAGTGGTGCTTTGGGCTACAATATTTTTCTTGTCTGCATAAATCTGCTGAAAAGAGGTTTTAGAGAAAGAGAAGCTATATATATTCAGGAAGTGAGTAAGACCAATTCTAAACATAGTGCTGTGTTTCTGCACATGAAAGAGAGTAAATTCTCACCCTTGTACTCTTTACCAAAAAATGGAAAACTCTGATGCACTTCCATTTAAGGCAGTTGGGCTGACCATAGAGTTTGAAGCAGGTGCTATGGACGCCCACCCCATGGCCTCTGGGCCTACCTCAGAGTTCACCTGTAGCCTAGGTGAACAGAACTTATACATGCCCTTATATTCAATTTTTCTGCCTGAGGGCTTTCTCCAGCACTAGGGCTTGCAAAGCCTATTGGGAGAGCATCCTGAAAATGCCAGGATAACTCTCAGCCAATGAGTCAATCATCTCAGTTTTCCCATCCTTCAGTGGGACAATTCTGAAGCATGTTCTACAAAGTTTCTCAAAAAATCCCCAGCAGGACCAAGCTCGATGGCCTACAGCAGTTGCCCACTTATTAATGCATCCTTTATTGGTTTTTTTCCTTCCCCCTCCCTCTTTACCTCACTTTTGCTTCCTGTAATCACCTATCAGATAAACTACTTGTACCTACTTCCTTATTATAGGAAGTAGATGAGATAGAACATCTAGTCTCTCTTTATCTTCCTAGTTTGGCCAGGGAAATGGTTTTTTGAAAATATGCCTCACGTGCACATAGCAGATGCTCAATAATGGTTGATTGGATGGATGGATGGATGGATGGAAGAAGAAGAGTATGTTACTGGGGACAATGGATAAATAAGAAGAGAATTAAAACTGGAGCCATGTGAAACAATGACATTTGAGGGAAAAAAGAAAAAGGAAAGGGAGAAGAAGAAGGAGACTAAATCATTCCCAATGGCCAGGTTTTAAGATCTGGTTGAATGATTCTGGTAGAAGGGATATGCCAGTTTAGAGATGGAAAGGAGGTATTTCATGGGCTGGTGGGGATTAAGCACATTTAAAAAGGTCCTCTCGTTGAATGCCTAGACCATGTGTTTTACTGTCTAGCCACTAATGATCCAATTTCATATTTTACACTACTTCCGTATTGTTCTTTGCATCACAATTTTAACAACTTCAGGTTAATGCATTATGTTTAACCTCCAGGTTAGAATTCTGCTTTCCAGAGAGATAATATTTCTAAAAATCAAGCAAGGATAGTACAGAAGCTAAGAAAGGGAGAACATCAGAAAGTCAAGCCGGTTAAGTGTGTTTATGCCACTAAGAGGCTTGCTATGACCTTGACTGAGAAGTCTTTATCCCTTCCTGCAGCTTAGTCCCAGCTAAGATGACTTCAACATCCAGTGTCAAGAGCACATAGAGATATGGTCAGTTTGTAGCCTACTACTTTCTATTCACTGCTGGCCCAAGAAACATGGGGCTGCTGTAGTAGAGGCAGCTCTTACAGCTTCCTTGTACCTGCAGGAAATTAATGAAACATACGGAGTGGACTGAGGGGAAGGGTCAATGTTAAGGAGCTGTCTCAAATGCACAGTGCTGCCACTGTGCCATTTGGAAGGTCAGCTAATCTTATGGGCTATGCCACCCAATCGAGCACAAGAAGACTATTCCAACACTGTGACTTGGACACTTTGTTCCCTTTGCACACCACAATGGTATAACCAAAACCAATCATCCAATCATCAAATATGCATTAATCCTAAAGAAATTAGCTTATCAAGTATATTATGACCTGTATATAGTCACTTGAGAGGAGCTTCTGCATTGGAGATGGGGGAAACTAGGAGGGATTTGGTTAAAAGTGCTATAGTTAAATAGCAACATTCTAGTTTTTCAGAAAAGGATAAAATATTTAAAAGCCTTTCAGGTTGAATGAGACGTTGATTTGAAAATTGTAATGTGTTCCTACTTCTTTTTAACAAACCAAAACTTTATTACACAGGGTCATGAAGAGCAGGAAAACAATGAATTGTCTCTGCCTCATGTTTCAGTCACCAGTCAGTCAAATAGTTTCCAATAACATTTAGCAGCTCAGGCTGAGTACATGGAATTCACAGCAGTCTACACCCTTCAAAAAGGAAAAAGAGAACAAATTAGGGGTTAATCCTTGCTGTCTGATGAACTCCCACTGTCCGAAATCACATGTTGCTGAACAAACAGCTTTATAGGCTCCGTTTGCAAAAAGCATTTGATTATCGTCCAAAGATTTTTTTTTTCTTCTTTTCCAAACCCTCTACTTATGTCATCTTGTAAAACAGAGAGTTGGGAAAGTATTAGAGGTTGAGCATGGTTAGGAGGAATGGGTTGCTGTAGCTACTGCTTATAAACATAGGCTCTGAACCAATTCCAATGCTGATCATACTTTGCAAACATCTTTCTAATTAGATGGTCAGAAACTTAAAGTTACATACTCTGTGTTGTCACACAAGAACAACACAGGTCTCTGAAATTAAAATTTAACTTAAAAAGGCAACTTAAAAAAAATTATTGCTACTCTTAGGGGAAAAAATTGGAGGATTCTCCATTTTTTAAAATATAATTTTTGGTGAAAAACAATACACAAAAACTTAATTATAGTCTCAAAATAATAGGAAAGAAATCCCAAATCGAAGTTATTACTTAAATGTTCTCCTCCCCATCTATATCTATTCACCTTCTCCTCCATGATACTTCCACATATGAGCAGTTATAATTTTAATTATGAATGATTATAACAATAAACTAAGATTATTTAAAAACCAGCAATAAATTGTTTACTATATTATTTTGAGGCTAACTTTTTCAAATTTCTATAAAAATCTTTCTGAGAATGAAGGAGAAAACTGAAAGTTTAATCTGTGGGTGGGGAAGGTATATTGTATATTTTTAATACAACAAAAAAGCTACAGTGCAATACCACAGAAAGGCTTCTGCAGCTCCAGAACCAAGAGTTTTCTGTTCAGACCCATCTCTTCATGTTGAACTTGTTAACTCCTACGTCAAAAACTGATATCCGAACTTTGGGCTCATAACCAGTGCTCAACAGATATTTGTGGAATGAATGAACACCTAAAAGGTGATCTAACCACATGGAATGGCTTAAAAGCAGAAAAAAAAAAAAAAAACCCCAATATGTATATCAACATTCAATTCTTCTGTTTCAGTAGAACAATGACAGAAAATTGAAAGGCATTAGATTCTGGAAGCTGAGTAATAAATAAAATTCCTCTCTTTTCATATTTGGCAAATTTCCTAGTTTCTTCAGCTCAGCATTAAGCAGCAATCCATTGTCACTGCTAGTAACCTGTCAGTTGTACAAATGCATAAACTACAATAGAAAGAAACAGATGCATACTCCACACTCATGGTAAGGGGAGAGGGAAGCAAGAAACATATTGGTAAAGTGAAAAGAGAAGGACATTTAAGTCAGATAGCCTGGGTTCAAATTCTACCTTCCACCTGAGTAGCTATGTGTTTATACGGACTCTCTAAGCCTCAATTGTTTCATCTATAAAATGGAGTTAATAATAACACTTACTATATAGGGTTGGATGAAGTTCAAATTAGGTGTGTGAAAAGTGCTTTATAAACTACAAAAGACAAAATAAAATCAGAAATTTCAGTCTAAATTTTGCTCTTCAATTATATTAGTTTGCTAGGGCTGCCATAACAAAGTACCACAGACTGACTGGCTTAAACAACAGAAAGTTGTTTTCTCACAAGTCTGGAGGCTGGAAGCAGAAGATCAAAGTGTTGGTAGGTTTGGTTTCTTCTGAGGCCTCTCTCTTTGGCTTGCAAGTGACTTCCTGCTCTCTGTCTGTTCACATGGTTGTCCCTCTCTGCCTGCCCTTGGTATCTCTTCTTGTGTCCAAATTTCTTCTTCTAATAAGGACACCAGGCATATTAAATTAGGCCCCACTCTGACGGCACAATGGCCTCATTTTAAATCAGTCACCTTTCGCAAGTCCCTATCTCTAAGTACAATCACAGTCGGAGGTACTGCAGGTTAGGGTGTGTATGCATTTGGGGGAAACAGAATTTAGCTCATAACACCAACTAAATATGACCTTTAATATAAAAATGTGGTGAGAGGATGGGATATTGAAGCAATGCTGAAGGCTGATATGCTGACTAATTAGCAGAATGCCAGAGTTAAATTATAGCATTTGGAAAGAACAATGTAATTTTTAAGAAAACAAGTCCATTACTAAATAACACATTTATTTACACTGATGGCCTCACAACATTAAGAGCTAAATGGAGTAGCTAATGGACTTTAGATCATAAGAAATGATTCTTATAGCTACTAGCTACTCTTTCCTTGGCTGCAAGAACACAATCTTTTAATTTAATAGGGCTCAGTGAAGAAAGTACCATTATTTCCCCGGACTGCTAAATTTTCCACGCCCAATCCCCAACTTCCTCACTCCTCAATTTTTTTCACTAAACTTTTTCAAGTTATTTCAGACAACTATCAAATATTTGCTCAGCATTATATTAACTGTCATGATATATAACAGCAAATAAAGGTAACATATATTGAAAGCTTACTACGTGCCAGGTATTACGCTGTTTTACATACATTATTTTGCTTAATCTTCATACATGCCGATAATGTATGTATTGGTATTATCCCAATTTTTATGTAGAGAAACTGGGGCTCAAAGACGTTAATGAATTACCTATTTGGTAAGTGAAGGAGCTAAGATTCAAACTCAGGTCCAACTCCAGAGTGCATATTCTAATTTGTTACCCATGTGGCCTTTTTATCTTAACTTTAACTGGACTTCTGAGCTAATTCCATTGCTAAAGTGATTATTTGTAAAGATTAGGCAACACCAAAGTGATAGCAAATCTGTACATAAATGCAATTAAAGTATGAAAGATGCGTCTAATTAGAAAAATAGAGTTCTTTTGGGAACCTCCCAAATCATAATATCTTCAATTTCTTCCAATCCTTTTCCAGGTCACCTCCTAGGGGCTGCATAGTTGTGGGGCATAAAATTGGGTTAAGACTTAAAAATGTGAGATTCTAGGTCAGTCCAACATTGTCACTTAACTTCTCAGATGGTGCCTAAGCAACTGTAACTTATCTTAGAGGTTTTAGTGCCTGTTCAGAAATAACATAGCAAACTCTTGGATTCAATAAGCATATATTGAGCACACCCAGCAGAATTAGGCCAGCACAGGGCTCAGAGTGTATATACATTAGTTAGATGTGGTCCTTGCCCTAGATGGGCTTATAGTCTAGTGGGGAAAATGAACAGATGCATTACAATAGAGTATGACATGTGCCCTAATACAGTATCAGACAGAAGGCTGTGGAAAACAAGGACAAAGAAATTTACTTTGCTTGGAGGACTCAGAAGTAGCTTCTCCAAAGAAGTAACACGAACTGAGTTTAGTGTGGTTCATAAAAAATGTAAATTAGGCATGGGACTTCAAATTTAAGTTAGGACACCATTTTCTCTCCAAAATCACCTCTCACAACAACCAATAGCACAAGAAACATAAGCACAAACTCCATCTGTGATGAAATTTAAAGACATCTGTAACACTGAACCATGTAAAGTGAAGATGCTAAGCAGATATAAGAATTCTTACTGACTCAGCAGAATAAAGCCACAGCAACTTATGTACCCCCAGAGGGTATTCCTAAGAGAAACAAACTGCATTACTGCAGAGAACCTAAGGAACATACAAGAATTAGAGGTACCAGATACCACTAAAGCAGGGATGAGTCATAGGGTTGAAAGCAGGAAACTTGTTTGAAAATATTATGAAAAGCATATACACCCCAGGTCCCCAAGCCCTTCATGCCCAGCCAAGCAACTGCAACCCACATCCTCCCAATGCCAGAACATAGTAGTATGAGTCTCACAGAAAGTGACTCAGAAAGGCTTGGGACTCAGTGACCCAGGCACAGTAGAAGGCAGAGTGAGGCACCAATCTGAGAACAGGGACATTAAGTAAAAGTCTGCATATAAGACAATGAGACCCTCAGTCTCCTTCCTTATTCAGTTTCCAGACCTTATTCCTGGCTATATAAACTTATTCTCTGTGAAGTAGCCCAAGAAAACAGAAAGTCCTAGGAAGTAAGGATGAGGGGTAGGAAAAAACTGGGTACTATCTAGCAAGTTTGATCACATGGGAAAAAGTGTTGTGGGAGACATGGGTACAAAAAAATGAGGCAATTAATTCCAGGATTTAAAAAATTTGAAAGGAAATACTGTAAATTCTGAATATCGATTTAATTAAAAAATTGTGAAGTAGCTGTTGGAAATGGGTCAAGGGAAGGAGATGTAATAAAGCTAAGTTCTCATCTACAATAATAGGAAATCAATGGATAATGTTTAAAGTTGATGTCTCAAGTTGTAAAGTACATTATTTAGGTTTTAAAGGATGTACGTAGCGAAAAGAGCTAAAAATGTTGTTTTTAGGGAACAGGTCAGGGTGGAGTAGGAGTGAGAGGAGGGGATTGCTAGTTTTTATTATAAGTCTGGCAGCACTATTTGTCATCTTTAGCTATATATTATCCTTTGGATAAAATACAAAACATAATTTTAAAAAGAAAATGATATGAAACAACCTCACTGTAAGAAGAGTAGGATAAGGTGCTAATCTAAGTAAGTTAGGAAATGAGTAGACCCTGTAAGGCTAAAGGTAAAAGTAGCTGTACTATAAGCACTGTGCTCTAGGTGATAAAGTTGATTCCCACAGGGGAAACACGTACTGTTCTAAAACAATATACGTGTACTGGAAATGAACAATTAAGTACATTTGTGGTAGGTGGCAGGAACCAGGTTTCTCACTGCTGGGGTGGGAGGTTACAGAAGAACAAGGGGACAAGAATACAATGTGGTAAAGAATTAGAGTTGGAGGCATCAGTATGCACTCATGTTTAGCTTAATATAGATACAGATGGCTACATATAAAAACATTTGTGGATATGTGTATATAGTTGGGGTAGTATACACACATATATCTCCTTGCTCTGTTAGCTGAGAGGATCTAGAAGCAATGACCCTCCAGGAGTAATGAGCATATCTAACACCAGATCTTTGTTTTTAATGCCATTCTGGAATAAAAAGAACTATGGCTCCTTGAAGAAATGGATGATTCTAAGACTGGAGTAGGAAACAAGCAAAATAAGCTGAGAGCATCTTATAGTGTCAGAAAGTAAGGAAGGGCTAAAAACAAAACAAAACAAAAATACAATAACAGGAGTATGTCAAAAAAGGGACACAGCCAAAAGAACTCCCAATGGCCAAAGTGGGAACAATTTGAGTAACATAATAAATAAACTAGTATCGGATTATAACCCAAAGTACAGAATAAATTTTCATGCATCCATACTAATATAAATAAATTATTAAATAAAGGAAAATAGACAAATCTGTGCCGAAGAATTATAATTAATTTATACAGAAACTACATGCTTAAGGAGGTGGAGTATAATTCTCTAACTCTTTAGTGTGGGCTGTACTTAGTGACCTCCTTCCGAAGAGTATAGTAAGTAAAGGACAAGAAAAAAATAAAAAGAAGAACTTCACAGAGAAGAAACCTGACAAATACTACCATAGCCAGGTTATCAAAGTTAACATCAACAGTAATAAGTCACACTGACGGTTTGTACCCTTGATGAGTCACACTGACGGTTTGTACCTGAGAATGACAGTTTACCTGTGTGGTCTTCCTCTCCATAACACTTACCACAGTCTAATCATTTGAAAAATATCAGACAAATCCCAATAGGGGACATTCTGCAAAACCTCTGACCAGATATCTTCTAAACAGTAAAGGCCATCAAAAACAAAGAAAGACTGAGAAACTATCATGCCAAGAGGAGCCTACAAGATGCGACTTCTAAATGCAGTGTGGTATCCTGGATAAGATCCTGAAACAGAAAGAAGACATTAGGGAAAGATGGAGAAAATGTGAATGCAGGACTTTAGTTAAAAATAGTGCTTCAATATTGGTTCATTAACTGTGACAAATATACTATACTGATGTAAAATGTTAATAATAGGGGAAACTAGGCATGGGCTATATATATTATTTCTTATGATAATTCTGTAAATTTAAAACTGCTCCAAAATTTTAAAAAATTATTTCAGGCAGAGAAGAGCAGAATCTCTTAACTGGGATGCCACTTGGTCTACAAGCAAAGTGGGAGAGTAGGTTCTCTCAAGGAACTAAGGTACAATTGCCAGAAGCAGCAGCAGCAGATGGGTTGGCCGGAAATATCAACGGTCCAAGTTCTTTCAAAGAATTTACAAATCAAAGGGAAGGTTGAGTCAAGCAGGGTATTTAAACATAAGCATCCTGAAACAGAGGAGGCAAATTACAAAGCAGGGAGGTAGGACCCTCAAGAGAGGAATCTTCAAGATTTGTCCTCATCATTGAGAGGACAGGGTCAACAGCTGGGAGGTCTTCTGGGGAAGAAGCATCCAATTAGAAATAAGTATGGGAAAACACAAATAACTTACCATTCACCCATGAAGAGAATAAATAGCCCATTTAGTCTGTATGGGTGGGTGGTGTGTGTTTTTCTCTATTTCCTTTTATGCAAATCTTATTTTTAGAGTGTTTTTTTCTTTTTAGACTACGTACAAATCCATGAATGAAAAAGGAAAAGTATGCTCAGTCTAAGGCATGCTTCCAGTGATCAGTAGTAGTTATTTCGGTGTTCAGAATTTCAGCTGCGGGCTGCTAGGTACACAATGTGCATGCTTCTAGAATAGGACGTTATAGATGCTTCAGGAGCTTTGGGCACAGAACAAGTACAGAAAAAAAACCTTCCCAAGGCCCTAACTTTTAAAAACATAGGCCCCAGAAGTGGCAGGATAGAAAGGGCATTTGCAGGTATCATTATCATTATGTGAGTCAGTGCCAAGGACAAACTCCACAATTCCCCGGCTCTTTGGCTCCTCCCCCAAATAAAAGCTTTCATGTCATGATAGGTAGGTAAAACAGATAACCCCGGAAACCAGCATCCAGTGTCACAATCTATCTTTTCTGATAACCTAAAAGACTTCCTTCTGATTATTCCAACAGTGACTTCAATGCCAAAGAGCCAGCTGCAGTAAGTATTAATAATTTTTCCCATTTTTGACTGTACAATGGACCATAAATGGCAGATTTGCATCCCACAAGTCAGTATTTAACCAACGATTTCAGCTTACATCAACAAATTCTTCCAAACTGCCAAGAGTTATTCCATCTGAGCAATCACCTTATTCCTGGCATCTAAGCATGCCACTTCCTGTTCTGTGTGCTAGAGGTGGAGACCGTTCATGGCTGGCTGGAGTCAGCAAACTCAGTTTGAAATGAGACTGGTAGAATTCTGACCAAAAAGCTCTTATAATTTTAAAAGAAATCATCCCCAAATGACAAAGTAGGACCAGGGATGCATTCCCCTCACTGAAAACTAAGACGTTTAATGGAAAGGAAAATGCCAAAGGCTGCAGGGGAAATTACTGTTACAAAAAAATTGTATTTCAGATTTCTGAGCACAAGTCAATTATATTTCCTAAACCTGTTCAAGGGATAGATAAGATGTCAGCCAGCCTTGTGCTGTTTATTATATCTACTAATTTCCTACCAACAATACTTGCTGAAAGTACCACAGGAGGATTCCCGGAGTTCTGTAAAGGGCCCTGTTCTTTGTCTTTCCCAATCTTACCACCACTGCTACAAGCTGCTCTGTGACGGAGGCATTCAAGGAATGATTCAAAACTATTTTTTTCTCATACTTAGGTTGTAGTGAGTAACTACCCTTGCCTTTTTATAGCTATAAAGTCCTTGAGTTCTTGTTTCCTTTCACAAAACTAGTCAAAGCAAAAAACAAACAAAAACTTCATACCCAAGGAGAGGTGAAGTTTCTTTATGACTCACTAAAGGTACTCAGTAAATATTTTTCAAATTAACTTAAAAATGAAAGTATCTGTAACACTAATATAATTTTGTCTATTGAAAAACAAATGAATTTCCTTTGGCTATATACCTCAATTTACCACCATAATCTTCCAACATATATGAGGCACAATTAAGTAAAAAAGCTTGACTGCAATGAAAGGAATTGGAATCACTTTCTTTAAAAGCCATTTATAATCACATTGTAAACCAATATGTGCGTAGAAAGCATTATTTTACAATTTCTTTTCTGTGGTGTTCAAGGTAATTATGCAGGTTTGTAAACAGCAAAGTAATGACTGAGAAATAAATGACCACAATATCTTGCTATTTGTAAAGTTTTCAGCAATCAGCAAGACTCTAGACTGAATAATAATAATTTATAAATAGCTAGACAACCAAAAGAGCTTTTTAAAAATTAACTCTTTGAAAACTAGCTTATAAGGAACTTCTGAAAGATGGAAAACACAAACAATTTACTTTCTGTCCTGAAATCACACCTTGGAGCCCTAGCTAGAAAGGGAGGGTTCAAAGCACTGGGGAGAGAAGAGATTTCAATCCATTTAATTTCCTCTTCCTAAACCTACCATTTGCCTTTTCTCTTTGCATAAGCAGGATGATGGCAAAGCTCCCTGTCTCTCACTTTCATTTAAGAATTAATTTACCCATCACCTTGTGCTAGGAAGGCACATGGAGTTCACAACTTGGGAACAAACAGATATTTGCTATCCTGGAAGTATCACAATGATGATGTGGTTGAGATCAGCAAGACTTCAGAAGCCAGAGCAAAAAGCAAGGGACCATATGTGCTTTGACCATTTTTTATTAATAAAACGCTGCCAGCCCTACCAGCAGTGTGGACAATGCTCTGTATGTATGATACCTGGTTGCCTGATTGCTTTTATCAGTCATGGTATCTTTCCCCTACGAATATCATTTTTGAAGCTTTTCCTTTCTAAGAGAAGAAAGGTTGCACATGTGTTGGTACACAGGAGCTTAAGCATGTGTGTGTGTGTGTGTGTCTGTGTGTATGTGTGTGAAGACAGGAACAGGAGAAAGCAGAGGAGTAAACAGCTGGGCCTGGCCTCTCCAGAGTGAGAATGTCATTATTAGATGACATGGCTGTGTGTGGCGTGGCTTGCAGAATGTGGAAACAGAGTGCTGCTCACCAGAATACTTCTCTTCCATTGCTCCTCACACGGGGCTCAAAACAGTCCCACTTACAGAGAGAGGAAGTTTCAGAATAGAGCATATGGAATCATTCTATGTAGCTGAGGGAGATTTGATCTTTGAGACTATTTAAAGATTCTAAGCCTGTAGCAATACAACTGGGTTGTTTCTCTTAATACTCCTTCGAGGTAGGTCAGGTTCTACCATTTCCTTCAAAGAACTGGCAAAGGAATTCACATTCCTTTATTTTAGCGTTATTTCTATAAAACTCTTTTTAAAAAACCTATATAAGTTCATGCATTTGGCTAGCACATGCCTGATTTAATACATTTATGAAAAAATAATAACCTGTTTATATGCCCCCAAGTCCTCAAAATAGCCTTATCTTTTAATGTGCTTTTTAAGAAGCATTTTTAGTCATTAGTATTATATTGGAACTTTGAGATTTTTTGACAGTAAAAGGCCAGATTAAAACAAACAATATGCTCACAAAGATGTACTTGGCACACAGAGGATATTTTCACGTTCATATGCAAGATAACAGAAAGAATGCCTTTCTTACCACCTTGTTCACAGTGAAAGGGTAAGAAATGAAAGTAACCTGAAGTGAAAACCTACTAATGTTGTAATATAGCTTGACTTCTAAAGTGAGGTACAAAACTTTAAAAAGAAAATTTCTTATCTCTTTCAATAAAATGAATGCATTGCATATATTAAAAGAATCCTGGATGACCTTTGTCTAGCCAAAGCTTCCTAATGAGAGAAAAACATCACAAATGAATCATTCATCTGCTTCTGGGGAGTGAGATCAGGCAAAACACTGTTCTGCAACTAAGCACTTTGCATGCAGAGCTAGGCTCCTATAGTTCATGTTCTTACCTTCTGAACAATGCTCCTCCTGGCTGCTTTATAAACCTGGATTCAGTGAAATATCCACAGAAATAGCAGAAATAACAGGCAAATCAGACTAATTTAGGTTACATGCAAAAACTCAGAATGTCAATATTTACATTTTAAAAATTTGCATGGTTTTCTATACTTGGTCAACAGTAGGGTTTCTGAGATTAAAAGACTTGGTTTTATTGCTGCAAAGGACTCGTTTTTAGAAAGCCCACTTATTATACAGTGGGCCAAGATGGTTCAGGACAGCATGACAAAGGAGCATTGGCATTTATATTACACAAGAGAGACTGTGATATTGGTATCACCAGCAATCATTACATCACACTGTAAGGAACAGCTATAACACACAGCCTAGACATAAGGAAAGAACGAAGGGGACTTCTTTTTTGAATGAGGGGATCGGTAGGAAAAGGCAGACACAGGCCCATAGACTCTTGTCTTGCTGCTGCTGAGCTCTCAGGCCCCCATTTGAGAACATGTACCAGTTTGACCCCTCCTGGCCTGAACCTGAACTTGGCAGGAACAGATGACTCAATTGTCTCTTCATTTATAAGCTGCCTTCTTGAAGTAGCAAATGACTTGTTTGCATTTTGGTGCAAGGGCCTTTTGTGGTTATTGTCTTATATGTTTTGTTTTGTTTTGTAACTACTCCCATTGCAAACATGCTGTCTCTTGTTCCACCTCTTCACTTACTCAGGGAAACCTTCTTGTGGGTAAAAAGCACATGGATCACTAAACTATTAATATAATTCACGAAAACTTTGGGTTCTATGGTATCTTTATCCTAAAATATCCTAACTACAACTACTAAATTAGAGATAATAATATTGATTCCTTTTTGCTTCATCTTTCAGTCATCTCCTACATGTACTGGTGTAGCAGTGAGAGTTCACTTAGAATAGAGAGAAGCCCATACACTCACAGACCCAGGTTCAAGTCCTGACTCAACTTTCAGGATGACCCCAACAAGATACCTGGCCTTTCAGAATTTCAGTTTCCCCAACTGTTAAATAAGAGTAAGGTTAAGATGATTATACTACCTCACCTACTGCATGTTCAATGGGAATATACATTTTAGAAAGTACTTTACAGATTTAAAAAGTATCATATACATGATAATTATTGTGGTTATTCAATGTGCAATAGTACAGTGGTGACAAGGATGGAGAAAGGTAGCAATGAATACAGATATGATATAGTAAAACAAATGTCTTGAATAGAGTCTTAGAAAACATTACTTCTACTGCCAGGACCACCCTTAACTAGGTGTATGACATTGGGCAAGGCATTTAGCGTCTTTGGACCAACATTTCTTCATCATAAATATGAATGGAAAGAAGAAAAGAAATCCACAGGCCACACAACGGCTAGGATTTACTTGTTCTCGCTCCTGTAATCAAACACTAGGCTTCACAGGAAGCATGATGTCCACTGTCACGAATGAAGAGAACCGAGGCCCTGAAAACTCAGTGAAGAGAACTCCAAGCACACAGTGGTGGCTCCAGATTTAAACTCTGTTCTGCTGACTCCCAATCCCATGCTCAGCATGGCCAAGTACCACACAAAGGAAAGAACAGTGACTGTGGCTTTGATCAGGATGATTTGTAAGGGTTTCTTTTAACTCCAAAATTCCAAGAGTCCAAAATTTGATTAGTTTTCCCACTTAGTAAAAAATAAAAGCCTCAGGTATCTAAGTTAAATATGTCTTCAATTTTTATATGACATCCCTCCATAAATGTCCCCTTATTTTTTACAGAAAGGCAGGCTAGCTACTAAAGTTCCTTAGATGTCCACTCCCAACTCTTCTCTGGGGGATGGACATGACTCATGTCATTGGGCTGTTACAACTCATCTATCTTTTTACAAAAAACACAGGCCAGTAACAGCAGGACAATCACACCACTGGTTTCCAATACTGTGAGAAAGAGCTGCCCACACATCTCCAGCGCCATGGACAGAAAATAAACATAGCTGTCCCTCTCACTAAAAGAAAATTGCTGAATTTATAGTATGATGTTATCATGGTAAGTATATTGAGAAGAGGAGGAGGAAATCACTAAAAAATTTTCCTCTTTGACCAAAAGCCTGCAATAGAAGAAAAGTATGAGAAGAAGGCTGCCTTTTGTCAAGTACAAAGCCTCTAACCCCATTTTATTTTCACTGTTACTGATGTAATTGTGAATTCCTTCTGCATTTATAATTAAGAAAGAAACAGATGGTAATGCTTAGTATTAAGCAATAAGGAGTGGCCATTAAAACAATCTAGAATGCCTGCAGTTGTATATGATATCAGAGGTTTAGTTTACCATAACAAAGTTTTATAACCATGGGAAAAGAGAAGAGAAATTAAGGTCCTTTCCCCCCGCAAAAAAAAATCCATTCACAGCACAGCTGTCCCTTCAGTGAAGGCACATTGCACATCACAATCAGGCTCCAACTTTTCTACTTCTGAACACAAAATAGGTCATATCTTGATTTTATTACAAACTGCTATCACAAGTAGCAAAACATGAATTCCAAGATGGAATATTCACCAAGCTATAGAATATTATTGGTGAGGCACTAGAGAATCACAAAAATCACACTTGGGTGATGGAGCAGGCTGAGGGTAGTAGGAAAAATTCCAGAATCCTGTGGGAACGTGGCTGAAAGCCCAGATCTCTTGGAGAATTAAGGGTCTATTAAATGTGATACAAAATTAAAACAAAACACCTCTCCCCCAAAACATATGGGTGTGTGCACATATGTGTCTGTGTGTGTGTGTGTGTAACTTAAAAGAGAAATGGCTGTATAATTTTTCCAGTAAGATAAACTTTAATGGCAATGTCAACTAGCTGCATGGAAAATAACCTATCTCTCACTCTGCCACTTACACACATCAATGTTTTTGTCTTTGGCAATCTGAGCTTTCTAAACAGTTTGTCAGCCATTAAATCTGCCTTCAGATTTTTCTTTGAGATAATTTCATCTCACTGGAGTCACGCTGTCTCATAGGGATCCAGTTCTTATGGTGAAGAAATCACTCTCTAAGTCAATGCAAGCATCCAAGCAGCAGCTCTCACTAGTACCAATCTGCTTCCACCCCCCTTAACAGCCTCTGTCACATGCCAACCTCCATTCTATGTCACTAATCTTGCAAAATGCATGGCAGCAGAGTGACTTCATCTTTAGAAATCACCCATGGCAGCTAATTATCAGAACTTTA